>JAMKCH010037087.1:0-21113 GCA_023653785.1 Ophioderma brevispina
GAGACATCAGTGACATGACCCAATATGGCGTGTTACGTGGAGGATACCATTATACAGTGTTTTTAAAAATATTCCTTAAATTTCGCAAGGAAAAATGGATAACTTCTTCTTGATTAAATTTCTGCCGAAAGAAATTAATTTTTAGGTCATCGGGTAATCTCGAGCAACTCCTCATATATTTTCCACCATATTTGGAACATCCGCTATGTAACATATATCGTGATGTAACGTAGAAATCCCCAATTTGGCTACAATTTCCTACGGCGGTCCGGAAAGTGTGTAGTCTGTGTCACAGACTGCGAAAGATATTATATTAGTACTGCGCGAGCGATTAACGTTATCTCCGTTATTTTTGCAACTATGTTTTGTTTTGAATATGTATCGTAATTGGGTCTGAACCTATAGAACCTAGCGAGAAAATTGAACGTTTTTGTCGGGTACTTCGGTGCTCGCAAACACTGAAAAGTAAGGCACACAATCGCTACGGGCCACATCCCTTACGTACTTACCGGACCGCCGTAACGGTTTCCAAAGCCAAGCTTATAGGTGCGCCCGTCGGCGCCCCTAAAAAGTGGTTAGGCCAAAAAAAATTGTTTGATTGTCCATAGATGTCTTTTTAGAGTTGGGTCGGTCGGTCGGAAAAACTTTTTTTTTCTTGTTTTTTAATGTCAATAGCAAACTATATTGAAACATGTTTGTTTGTATTAATAAGTTAATCAAACACTAAAAACTATATTGAAACATGTTTGTTTGTATTAATAAGTTAATCAAACACTAAAAATCAAGTTGATTCTTACTCAAAAATGCATTATGAAACCCAACTAACATGCTAAGAAACTGTTTAAACATCATCTTTTTTACGTTTCCGAAAGTTAAAATTGAAAAAAAAATCTTCAGGAATTTTTTGAAATTGGGTCGGTATTCTTTTGCACAGTAAAAGGAAAAAAACAACAACTTTTTCTTGATTTCCCAAATTAGGGTCGGTCGGATGAGGACAATCAAACAACTTTTTTTTGGCCTTACAGGATGAAGTCATGTTCGACTTAATAAAAGCTTCAAAGTGTTTCTATTTTATTACCAATATTTCACACAGTGTTTTTAAATTTTGCACATTGACTACTCTAAAGCGCGGAAAAAGAATCCTCGTAGAAAAGCTTGTCTCGCAAAATCGTGATCATTGGCAAACGTAGGCAAACAAATACAACATAAAGCTCATGGTTTATTCATGCAAACAAATCTACTAAAAACATCTTACTTAACCTTGAATGCACCTTAAGTAATTGAAACGTGAATAGAGTTCACATATTATATCGATAACAAGAAGGCGGGACTTTCAATTCTAGTTTTATCAAAGATCCACTTACCACTTTACAAAATTGATTTGTAATCGATAGAACAATTATTTTTTAAATACAATTATTAAACTACTACTTTATGTTCAAAAACATCTAATAACATCAATGCCAGGTCGTTTGGAAATGATGATTAAAACGTATCTGACCTTGGCTAGAACCACTTAAATTCAATTGTCCCCTCATTAATTATTTCAGCTGGTAATGTGTTAAGTTTGATTGTCCTAAAATAGTAACCTGAAACACTCCCAGCTAATTTTTGTTCGACACAAAAATAAACTCCGAGAGTGTGTCCAGAGTTACAGGGTTTTGCGGGTGCAGATAAGAGACAATAATGCCTACGGCACATACAAAGGTAGGAGTTTTGTAGCAATTCGAGGAGCTCCTACATGTTGTGTGTATTTCACAATACAAAACTATGAGTTTTGTGTGTAATATCTCTTACATACAAAAGTAGGAGCTTTTAATATAATGACTGTTAATTTGGCATATTAAGTATGTAAATTTGACATATTAACTAGGCTATTTTGACACTACAGAAACTAGTTTCAAGAATAATAAGTTTGTTTTTTCTGTGGTTAACTAATTTTTATTAACGATAGCAGCCCCGTAAAGGGGCAGGGCTTGAAAGATGAGGGAAATTATGGGGTACAAACAGTAAAAAGAGTAGAAAACACGTAAAAAATAGTTCTTTTACGGAATAAACCTGAATATATTATATTGCGTTTTATCCGTAAAAGAAACTCCTAGTTTTGTGACCTGTGGTGTGCAGATAGAGTGTGTGTGGGTGTGTGTTGGTGTCGTGTAAACAAAAGTGTGTGTGTGTGTGTTGTGTGTGTGTGTGTATTGGTGTGTGGGATTTCTTTCCTTGGCATATTTGCAATTTGAATCGTTGTGAAGTAGCAGGGCACACGTTGCTAAACCGTTATTACTGTACAAACTCTATGGTAACTGACGTGTTTTTGCAACACCCGTTAGAAATACAAGATTGTCTAAAACTTGCAAGTTTTGTTACCTATTGTAATTTGTTCTCTAGAGTTAGAATATCAAATAACCATAAAGTTTTTCAATAAGTTTGATGGAAGTGGAGGCTCATTTGGAATTTTCCGGCGGTCTTTTTTGCCCATTTTCGTGTTTGAAAACAATGTTTTGCCCTAATTTGCAGCCCCCAAATACGAGATTTCACATTTTTTTCTTGCTGATTTAGTGTTGTCTTATGAACCCTTTCATACATGATTGGTATAAATTGTCATCAAAAATTCTGTCTGGAAGTGGTTTCCCTTTCCTTATTAGAGTGGGGGTCCCATGGAACCGCCCACCCCCCCCGCCTACGGGATGAAACGCCACTTGATTCATTAAGTGTTAACACATATGACTGACTTAGAGAGATTGCATTAAATGGTTTAACAGTAAACCTTAAGTTATCACGGAATCTTGATACAACCAACTATAAGCGATCACATGGGAACTACAAAATAAATGCAAAAGCACTCAATGGTTATTCTAATGCAGAATCTTTCAAGTAAATAGGGGAAATTTCTAGAATCATAATTGCTTAGGATTTGCTATTTCAAATATCCCTTTTAGCGTGTTCTAGTAATCTTCAAACAAGCAAGTTTAGTCTTCTTTGCAAGTTAAAGTACTTTAATATCATCCCATCCCCCCCTCCCCCAACAAAATTTTGGGCATAGTTCAATTATCACTTCCTTATTTATCTTTGGGGTTCTTGCTTTGGGGAATAACATACTTGCCCAAAAAAATCTTCGTTTTAGAGCTCATACCAGAACCTGTGTTCAGAAACCTAAAGATCCTCGATGTTTGTGATATTTAATACAATCTTACTACTACTACTACTACTTTATGTTTCGCGTACAATATCTCTTCCATAAGAAATGGTCGCCATCAAATATTGGTCAACAAAACTGTTGTGCCCGATGGTCAGTGATTTCAAATCATAATTTTATTATATAATTGCAAAGGCGTCTCTTCACTCGTGTATTGTTTTAATTTTTGTTTCCTTAGAAGATGACATTTCATATTTATATTTTACTTTTTCCTTTCAATCCTTTTATTTCTTAGACATGAAAAATTTCAAACACCTTTTGGTGTCTGCGTGCAAGTTGGTTACAGATGGTTAAATTTAATTACCAATGCAGCTATCTTTAGAACAGGTCGTATATTGCAATATGGTATCCTTGACAATAATCACTACCATCTGATGCTGAACTAGAGAGACAATTTTATTATTTATTATTTATTTATTTATATTATTTATTTTTATTTATTTATTTATTGGAAAAAAAAAAAAAAATTTAATTTCGTATGATGTTGTCCCCCTCACAGCCGCCATCACACAAAACTATCTGATTACAAAAATTTGAGCTAAGTCGGTCCAGTCGTTTCGCGTCTGGACAGTATAATCAAAATGTGTACTGAGCGCCTTAGTACTGCGTGCATGTGTTAATGTTAATTAATGTGGTATGCCACATTTGGGGATGTTTTCCGTTTGAACGGAAAACTTTCCTGGCCTTAATTATTACTTTCTTCTGATACCAACTTTTTGATAGAGTAAAGTAGGGAATGGGGTTGTCGATCGGAGTCACCCACTCTAAAACAAAGGTCAAAATTTGGGCTTGTTGTAACAAAGGAATAATATAGACCAGATAGTCAATATGTGCTGGTGGAAGGGACCATAATCTGATGATTGTAGTGGACAGTAATCAGCATGAGGTAGGGGACAGTAATCCACATGATGATAGGGACAGTAATCATATTTAGGGGACAGTAATCATATGATGGTATGGGACAGTAATCATTGATGGTATGTGGCACAAGTAATCATATGATTGATCAGATAGGTGGGGCATAATAAGGATGTTAGGGGACAAGTAATCATAGTGAGTGGTAGGGGACAAGTAATCAGGATGATGGTAGGGGACCGTAATCAGATGATGATAGGGACAGTAATCAGATTATGGTAGGGGACAGTAATCATATGATGGTAGGGGACTGTAATCAGATGATGTGGGCAGGGACAGTAATCAGGTGATGGTAGGGGACAGTAATCAGATGATGGTAGGGGGACCGTAGTCAGCTGATGGTAGGTGTACATTAATCAATTATGGTATGGACAGTATTCATATTATTTAGGGTCCAGTACATCAATGATGTCGGGACACAATCAGGTTGCCTGGTAGGAGGCAGTACTCAGAATGAATGGTAGGGGACAGTAAATCACATGATGATAGGGACAGTATCAGCTGATGGTGTCGGGGACAGTAATTCAGATGATGGTCGGGACAGTAATCCTTGATGGTATGGGACAGTAATCATTGATGGATCAGGATGATGGTAGGGGACGTATAAGATGATTTAGGGTACGTAAATCATTATGGTAGGGACAGTACTCAGCTCTGGGAGGGTACAGTATCAGATTATGGTAGGCAGTAATCAGATGTTTGTAGGGGACAGTAATCAGATGATTGTAGGGACTTAATCAGCTGAGGTAGGGGACAGTACTCAGATGATTGTAGGGGACAGTAATCGGGATGGCATGAGACGTATCAGAGGTGATGGTAGGAAGAACTTAAAATCCGATGCTGGTAGGGGACAGTACTCGATGATGTAGGGGACAGTAATCATATGATGGTAGGGGACAGTAATCAAATGATAGTCGAGGGACAGTAATCAGATGATGGTAGGGGACAATAATCAGATGATGGTAGGGAACAGTAATCAGATGATGGTAGGGGACAGTAATCAGATGATTGTAGGGACGTGTAATCAGATGATGTATGGACAAGTAATCATATTCTGGTAGGGGGACAGTACTCACATGATGATGGGACATTAATCGGTGATGGTAGGACGTAATTAGGACAGATCAAATTATGGTAGGGGACAGTAATCAGAGGATGGTAGGGGAAAGTAATCAGATGATGGTAGGGGACATTAATCAGATGATGGTAGGGAACAGTAATCAGATGATGGTAGGGGACATTAATCAGATGATGGTAGGGAACAGTAATCAGATGATGGTAGGGAACAGTAATCAGATGATGGTCGGGGACATAATTCAGATGATGGTGGTGGGACATTAAGCAGATATGGTAGGGGACAGTAATCAGATGTGGTAGGGACAGTAATCAGATGATGATAGGGATCAGTAATCAGATGATGTAGGGGACAGTAATCATATGATGGATCAGATGATGGTAGGGGAAAGTAATCAGATGATGGTATGGCACAGTAATCATATGATGGTAGGGCACAGTAATCATATGATGGTAGGGCACAGTAATCAGATGATGGTAGGGGACATTAATCAGATGATGGTAGGGCACAGTAATCATATGATGGTAGGGGACAGTAATCAGATGATGGTAGGGGACATTAATCAGATGATGGTAGGGCACAGTAATCATATGATGGTAGGGGACAGTAATCATATGATGGTAGGGGACAGTAATCAGATGATGTTAGGGACAGTATCAGATGATGATAGGGACAGTAATCAGTAATATGGTAGGGGACGTTAATCAGATGTTTGTAGGGGACAGTAATCATATGATTGTAGGGGACATTAATCAGATGATGGTAGGGACATATCAGAATGGTAGGGGACAGTAATCAGATGATGGGAGGGGACAGTAATCAGATGCTGGTAGGGAAGTAATCAGAGATGATAGGGACAGTAATCCAGTATGATTGTAGGGGAACAGTATTCAAGATGAGGGTAGGGGACAGTAATCAGATGATGTTAGGGGACAGTAATCATATGATGGTAGGGCACAGTAATCATATGATGGTAGGGGACAGTACTAAGATGATTGTGGGGACAGTAATCAGATGATTGTAGGGGACAGTAATCAGAGGATGGTAGGGGAAAGTAATCAGATGATGGTATGGGACAGTAATCATATGAATGGGTAGGGGACAGTAATCATATGATGCTAAAGGGGACAGTAATCAGATGATGGTATGGCACAGTAATCATATGATGGTATGGACTTAATAAGATGATGGTAGGGGACATTAATCAGATGATGGTAGGGACAGTATCCATGAATGATAGGGACAGTACCGATGATGGTAGTGGACAGTAATCAGTGATTGTAGGAGACAGTAATCAGATGATGGTAGGGAACAGTAATCAGATGATGGTAGGGGACAGTAATCAGACGATGGTAGGGACAGTATCAGGTGATGGTAGGGACAGTAAATCATATGATAGGTAGGGCACAGTATCAGATGAGGTAGGGGACCGTAATCAGATGATGGTAGGGACAGTAAATCAGATGATGGTAGGGGACATTAATCAGATGATGGTAGGGGACATTAATCAGATGATGGTAGGGGATAGTAATCAGATGATGGTAGGGAACAGTAATCAGATGATGGGAGGGGAAAGTAATCAGGTGTTTGGTAGAGGTCGCGGTTATCAAAATGAGTGTGGGTGGACATTAAAAAATCCTTGAATCCAATACTAACATTTTCTTTTCTGTGAGAAAGAAAGCAAAAAAAAGGTCCTAGTTTTTTCGAATAGGCTCTCTTATGGATCACATGATAATGACTTCAGCAACTTGTTCAATACCATAGTGCATTCTGGGATTACTTCAATTCTTCACGTATCCCCTGATTGTGAAGTTTTGTTTTGTGCATCCTGGACAATAGGGCGAATGAGCAGAGTAAAATTGCCCGCTTGGAAGTTGGCTGTTCGAGAAGAATTTTTGCAAGTGCCATGGACAGTGATGAGGTTGTAAAGTATTCGGGTTTCCCTTGTGAAGTTATGAAACCATCCAGCACCAGAGCGTCGCCATCAGGCAGGAAGAGGGAGGCGTGAGAGAGGGTAGGAGGAGAAGGACGGAGGATGGGGAGGGGAGAGATAGAACTGCAAAGTGCAAGGCAATATCCCTCTTCTAAAAATACTTATTTGCTTATAAGCTCTTATAACACTTAACCTTTATAATATAAAGCCATCACTGATTTTGCATCATTAGGCAAATATGTTTTCATTGTGCAGCAAACGGGGCGGGCGGGGCGCCATAAACTTGCGTGGAGGGTGTACCAGTCGACGACATAGTGCTGACAAATCATCATTTTGAATGTTTTGAATTGGTTCTACGTTGTCCGCTTTGACAATTCTGCTAATTAAAGGTAAATTTAGTTTAATTAAGGTTAATAGTTAATAAATTACGACCGGATATTACTAACTATACCCTATAATCATTTGTCCTTTATATATGAGTCTTAACATAAAAGGGTCAAATCTGAGATGAATATTCATCCCAGTCAAACAGTATCTGAATGAGCCACTTATCGATATGATGCTTTTAGGTCTTGAAAAACAAAAATAAGGGCTAATCGGTTCCCTTGCAGATGTGACTTTTTAACACTCAATATCGAATATGATGGTTATTTACTTTTGCGTTCACTAGGTGTAATGTTAACGACATGGTCAATTAACCTTTGGGGTTTTATCGATTTAAAACTTAATGGAGTGGTTTATAACATAAAAAAGCATAACATAGGATTATACCTTGGACAATGTTGAATGCCTAAGATAACAAAAGCTTATTGAACAATAGTTATTGATGTTTTGCTTCTTAACTGTTTCGAGTGTGTCATTTAATCGGTAAGTTGCACCTTTAAAACGGTCAACTCCTTCGCTCAACATATAAATTGATCAGTAAGCTTCTTCTAATTATATTATATTCACAGGTTGGTCGATTTCCTATGTAAGTTATTCTGTTGTATTGAATGTTTAATCAAATAGTCATTCCTTTTAACCATTACTATTCATCAATACGTTATCGACATTGTTAGAAAAAAAGTTTCATCTGCTTGAAATATTGATAGACCCGCGTGGATGATAAGGCCTATAATTGGTTGTAACTTAGGATGTCGCAGTGTCAAAGATCGTCGGCTGAATGCATAACCAACGTAAGTGACTTTTTGTCGACGAGATATTACATTCGGGAGTTAGCCTTGTGCTTTCAATGCTTAGTTGAATTTTACGACAGACAATAGATTCATATTATTTTGTCTCTTAACAATCTGTCAATACAAATAAACAGCTGGTAAACTTAATAAGGAAAGTATTTGGGTGATCCCATGATAAAGTATACTTAGAACTGTGGTTAATTAAAACTTATTTGTTCAAAAGTATTAACATATACAGGATACAATATTACAAACACACCAATCCAAAGCTGTATTTTGGAATGCATACATGGTCAGGGGCGGATACAGGATTTGAAAAACTCAAAATTACCAAGTGTGGGCTGAGGCTTAACTTGTTCTAAATGGGCTGATTTTTGCAGAATTTGGCAGAATACGGTGGGGAGGCGCGCCCCTTCCGCCCCCTCCCTTGATCTGCGCCTGAATGGTGAAGGGACGGGACACAGCTAAAACGAGGTCGTAAAGGTCGTAGTGCCCTTACCAAAAAGGTAAAAATGCTTAAGGTGGATGGTTCCATGCGCCCCGTAGCGCCTCATTTGATCTTGTGCCAACGTACACTTTTTGCATGCGCACTTCTGGATTCGACCAAGGTCTACGTAATTTGTGGCAAGTGTAGAGTACTATTTGCGCCACGTTTCATTTACGCGTAAGCTAAGAACAAGCTTGCGTTTGTTATGTAATACGTGTTAGGATTTAGACGTGTCCCAGAACGCACCCAAATCTAAAGGGTTGTCTTTGTGCATACTTTCTAAACATTTCTTTACACTTTACGGGACTCCTCAACTATGGACATCATGCAAAATGTAAACAATGCATATGGAGGTTATGATCTTAATATTTCAACTGTTGTCAAATTATCCTCAAAATTAAGTTTACAGATTCTGTTCTTCCAAAACACCGCCTTGTACAAGCCCATAATGCCTAGTGTTCAATGTTACCTGTGCCTTCGTTAGCTTCATCTAATGCATGGGGGACACTAGGCAAAAATATTTTTTTATCATACGGGGGATGATCTGATTCACTGACAGGCCTATACGCGCCAACATCTCCATCCCATCGAGAGAAATAATGACCTTTCTCAGTAAATGATATTGGCGGCATCCATCTAAGGTAAGGAGAAAGGTGGAAATTATCGTTTAATTTTCAAAAGGAGAAAAATATAAGAAACGAGAATAAACAGATAGATACACGCATACATAGCAACAATGAAATCTACCCAAACGGGTGGGGTGTGTTCCACTTTTTATATGCGTGTTTTCAAAGGATAATTGTATGTACGCGGATATACGGAGTGCAATAATGTTGTCTCTAAAAAACTATAGGCCTATCAGAAAATAATAAACAAATAAAGAAGACAAAGAGAAAGGCGAAGAAAATAATCAAAACCTTCATAGAAAGAAAACAGAATCAAAAGATTGTTACAAAATAAAAGGTTTTATTATTGTATAACCGTAGGCCTATGCATTTTAAATCGGGATTCTCACAGACGCTGTGGTTTGAGGCTACGAGAGTAAAATATAATAGAATCCTGTATACTTATAACGTATCTGATAAGCCTGAACATCGACAAGTTAAAAAGGTTGCGTAAACTTTGGAGCATACTTTCTACGCGGTCAGGTACACGCGTATTCCAGTGCGTAGTATATCGACGCTTGCACACCGTAATGTCGCAATGTATTATTTTTTGATCACAAAAAAAAAAACGTGTTCTGTGTTTAAATAAAACAGAAAAAGTAGAACCGTAACCCCTATTTTTTCTTTCGTAATGCGACAGATGTTATAAATGCCAACTTGTTATTCAAATTATTCAAAAAAAGTTATCGAGGCGATTTTGTTGTAAACAATTCCAAAACCCCTGGATCAAAAAAGTTGAATTTTCCATAGCTTGTGTACAAATTTATGGCTAAAAAAGCTGAATAAAAACAGGTCTTGGATGACTGTTCTCAAAACGAGTACCGTGACCCCCTCGTTTTATTTTTTATATTTGAATTCATATCGATGAAAGCTCGTTTACACGAAAATCTTGAGGAAATATGTTCAGTAGATTCTTATCATGGACCATCCACTTAAAGTGACGAAGGAGATTTTTTTTAGGATATGAATTTCTCTCCAAATTTCACTGGATCGGGTTGTGTAGACAACCTACCGTGAACGTTGGAAGGTTTATTTGAACTTGCCTGCTAATCGTAATCGGTCCCCGAGAAAACCATGCTTTGGCCTTTCTGTCGTGCCGACAGAAACTACTAAAATCATCAATCGTATTACATAAAAGAACGGGCGTATTAGGCTATTCACTTTTCAGGTGTGATATACTACATTGGTAAAGCATTCCAAATATGTAAAAAAACCTAGGTTCGAGAAAAATTGGGGGCGGCTTCTGTTCTGGAAAATCTCCTCATGTCTCGTAAATCGAAAAAAAGGGGGGAAGATGAGACAAAATATGAAAGAAAGGAAAAATTAGACAAAATGATGGCAGACTAAGAATCTTAGGAGTATATTTGTCATGTTTGGTTATTTTTTAACCGTTTTCTTTCTTGTTTTCACCATATGTTCAAAAAAGTATATATTTGTCATAGATAAGGCGAAAAACAAGGATGCGAATTGATTAATAAACAAAAATGGCACGTTTCTGCGAGGGTCCGTTTTCTGAGACACCTGTAATTCTGTACGTTTACGGACAGAAGAAAATACAAAATTTGTTTAAAATACTAAATTGCGAATTTCAGATGCGACCGAATTTGCATGTTAAAGATTGACACACGTGGATTACTAAGGCTAACGGTCAGATGATGAAAATATCTCAACATTTGTAGGCAAGTTCGGGGGGGGCGAGGCTGTGGATCACGAAAGCCCCTTTAAAATATACAAATGATTATTTTTACAAATTATATATATTTTTCTTTAGTTTGTTCCTAAAAAGAATAAAACTTTATTTCTCATATAAAATGCCATAAACAAGCGTTTTTTGCAAATCTGTTCGCAATTTCTACCCTAATACTTTGTATTGCAAATGAGGGGTTCCCCCGTGCATCGCACAAGCTAGCACATCGAATCGAACCCTGGAATTGCATTCACCTGTTCTCTTAAGCCTCTGACAATGGGCTAAGAAGTAGATTAGACAAAACTCACCCGATCTCACGTGTTCTCTTTTTCAATCAAATTGAGCCAGCCACTCCTTATCAATGCTTCTACACAAACCAAAACAATGCGTAGACGTTTGATGGACTCCCAAGGCCCAGTATACAAATGGTTGTGCAGTCGCGCAGGAAGGAATCGTGGCAATACTTTTTTTTTCAAAATTTGAACTCTTGGACTCAATATGAAATGTCTGCCCAAAGACGTGCTATATTGCAGGTCTAGGTTTTCCTGTACCAAATTTGTTTAGCAACAAGAATATGTAACAAAATGTTGAAAGCGTAGTTTTTATTGTACATTGGGGTTTATACTTTTAATATCACTAGCTATCTCCATGGGGAATTTCACATTGTAAAAGTTCGATACAGTTACACAAATCGAAAACTTGTCAGGTCCAATTCCATAAAATGGAAAGTCTTCAAAATTCAATGATTGTTATTTTCTTACCAAATTTTTATTTTTTGTTTCAATTTTAGTAAAGTGTCGAAATTTAGCATTTTAATAAAGGAAACAGATGGTGGATTTTACAGGTAAATATAGCACAATAATACTTCCAAAAATCGGTCCCATAAAAGTTTACAAATGAAATAACGTTTACGGGCTGCGTCGTGATATGCAAGAGGATCGATTTTCTCTAATAGACAAGACGCTTACGGTTTAGCAACGGAAAGACGGAGACAGCCACGGAAATGTTTTGCAATATGCAATATTGACTTACACATTTACGTGTTTGTACTTAGAGGTTTTCAAACAATTCTCAGTAATGATTGTCGCCGATCATCGATTGCGGCAGAGGGATTACGATCAAGGGCGCTGTTGAATCCCTTCCTTTTGTGGGGGTGAATGGTTTTAACAGATAAAAATCGGATGGTGGAAATCGAACTTAATTACCTTCAGCGATAAGTCCATTTAAAATCAGGATAGATATTAAGTCGCAATTACATATATTGATAGTTCAGATAACACACGACCGCGGTCGATCTGTATGACTCAGTGTTGGTTAATCAATATTACAGCCTTTTGACAGTATTTGTTTGTTGAAGATGTTGAGTGAGAGTGAAATTTTCTCACAATAAATTTTTTCCTTTCTTTTCGGAAATGGGAAATGTATTCTTTCTTATGGAGTGGTAAGGGCTGGTTGCTAGTTCTTGTTTGGGGAGGAAGGAGTTCTTTTTTGGGGAAAGGGGTTCCCTTTGGGGGGTATTTTTTTCTTTTGGGGATAGGAAGTTATATCTTTTGTTGGGAGGATATATGGGTGTTTTAATATGTTTTTTAACTCTTTCTTGATTAACTGCATAACTGTCACATCAGGCGGAGTGTGCGCTGTGACGCTATCCGTGACCTCACTCCTCACCAGGACTGTAACTCCGGGCTGTCTGTAACTCGGACAACGCCAACCTCCGTCTCTGATGCCGACATCTCAGCTAGAGTTGCCTCACTCCTTATTTTTCATGTTAAAACATGGCCCGTGAAAACAATCCTTTGCCGCGTTGGTAGCGAAAATTTCTGAAGATCCAGGTTTGTTCGTAGAGGTCACTCTCAGAATGAGCGATAGTGAGTAATAATTGACACACGAGAACCAAAGCCAATCAGCACATCGCCTTTACCTGTGCAATACAAGGGGGTGAAGCCCATTCAACACCATTCGTCCGTGCTGGGCGCTGACATTTTGATTATTGGCACGGAATAATTATTAGTTGGGTGCTTGTATACACACATAATGTTAAATCGATACAAACAATCCGCCAAAATAATCAGTTGTTGGATGTTGGGGTTGCTATTGGGGTGGGTTTAAATTTTTTTCTAACCATGGCCACAACACGAATGAAATGACACGTAGTCCGTCTTGATTTACATAAACCGCCTCATGAATACATCTTTCACGCGAGCGCCGCATTGCATTCTAGAAAAAAGAGTATCTGAGCACCATGATCCAGGTTGCACTATTATTACACCTGCCCCCCTCTAACACATACATCAATTTGTATCACGACGATTAGTGTATATGCAAAGCGAGCACACGTATGTGAAGAAGCGGAGGCAGCCCATTGCTTTCTATTGTTGGCACTCTAGGTTTTCTTTGTGGTAGGCAAAACATTGCGAACTATGATTTTCTAGAAGATTAAAGCAACGTTTTGCCTCTCTATTTATATAAAACCTCTTTGGCAATTATAACAGTAACCATCACAATTAACCTCCCACGGACCGTAACAAGACTGTAACACTCACGCGGCGGCAACGTAAGTGCTATGGCGGCAACCGTCATGTGGATTTACACCCGTCTAATTCAAGAGCAGCTAGCGGTCCTCTTAAATCCACTAAAAAGGATAATCCCTAAGGATTATACTTCGGTCTTCTAACGTTCGGTCTTGCAGAAGAGGGTCCCCGTTTCCTTCTTTCTCTTTCTTCCATGTTATGCACAGATATGAGGAATGAGAAGAATTGTAAAGAGTCCTAATAGATGCTGGTGAAGATAAGGAGGCACCTTACGAATCAGACCAATGTATTGGCAAATATTTTAGCTATATGCTGTGCTTGAGAATTCAAGGAAATATTAGAGTCAATTATTAGGCACGTATTTGGTTGTGTCAACCGGGCTAATGTTGGAGTATCATCAATTTTGTATATTAATGTCAATTTTAGGTTTATTACTCTGTTTATTTTTAAAAATCATAATACTTAGTCTTTGTTGTTTATAGAAGTTTATTTAATTTAAAACCGAGTTAGATAGTTCAGTGTTAATTATTTTCTTCTCAGTTTAAGGCAGGTCGGAGTGGGAAAATAAAATATTCTTGTCATCTGCAAATAAACTAAACTGGGAATTTTCGAACTAGGGGTACATCATTTATGTAAAGTCGGAAATAGATAGAACAAGTATAGATCCCTGCGGACACCCGCATGTGATGCTGACGGGGGCAGAGATGATGTTGTTGTTGGTAGATCACTCGTTATATGTGTCCGGTCACGTAGCTTCTCCATCCAGTCGTTGGACGAGAAAGGGCTGAGAGTAGAAGTGGAATTTTTTTTTCGGGTGGGGCACTCAAACCATCCATGAACTCATTTCCTGTTCCAGGAAAAAAAACCTCGGTAAAATGTATCTTCATCATAGGGTATTTACGTCTACCCAGTGGTGTTGTTTAAAGTATCCGTTTTACTATAGTCCTATATTTTGGGGTATGGATTTCGTACTACATCCTTGTCTCTGATGTAGCAATAATAATACCGTATAACAAACACGAGACATGGGCGGTAAAATATCCCTCAGATGTTTTAAGCGTTTTGGTATTACTTTATATATAAGAAGAATGAGGGAGTCCTTATTTAACCTTGAAATCGTCTCTGCAAATCGTCGATGTGCTTCTTACGTTTAGTAAAAAAAATTGGTTTGTCCAGTCCTCCGCTACCCATGTTTCATCAAACCAATTTGGGCTCAATTTGCAAACCTCCAGTTTTGTTTTGGAAACGTACCACCATGGCCCGGCCACGTTTATATCTTTAAATTACTTTTTAAAATTCTTAAAAAACAAAGTCAAGTTAACGACAGTGGAGTCAGTGTGAGTCAGTCAGTCAGTCATCATCATCAGTCATCAGCCAGTGAGATTCAAAGACATACTCTATAATGACAGAAAACAAAATAGTCAGAAACAAATAAGATCGCCTCTACTATCGACAACAAATGGAAACCGGGAAAACCTAAGCCTACCCCTAAACGAATAAACCTTAAGATCACGCTACCCCCTCCTTTTTTGGTAGACTTCATATATACGGTCCCAAGGTTGCAAAGGAGGTATGTCCATTATTCGTAAAGCGCGACTGCACAACCATCATCAGGCGCATGAACGGAACCATTGTAAGACTCATGTGCATCCTTGCGACTTCTATATGAACCGTTTACACCCCTTTTTATACGGTGAGCGTGCAGCTTTTCCTCTAGTAACGTTTCAGGGGTATTATACGATAAGTTTACCATTTGTTTCTCGGACTAGCGGGTGCCTTAATATGGGGAAAATACGGTGTTTCTGAATAGGGACCATCAGACTATCGGATGTTTCGTCAGGCTTGGTCGACCTGTTAAATTTTGGTTCATAATTATCATAATACTGGTGGTTAGTGATATCATGATGACGAACGTGCGGGGGTAGAGCTTGCATTTAGCGTAGACCACAATACCTTATATCCACTACTTTTAATGCAATTCACATCCATTATGTATGATCAGCATAAAAAGCTGGCAATGAACCAATTTGTGATAATTACCTAGGCGTTTCCAGAGTAGAGCCTCGTCTACTTAAAATGTTTATGGCCAGAGATTCGCAGCAAAATCACGAAACGACTTCAAATTAGACGTCATTTGACCATTTCATGATTAATGATTAATACATTTTGAAAAGATAATGTCCGTTAAAATGTACGTGGTTTCCCCGTGAGGGACATAGTTATCAGAAGTTTTTTATTTCTTTTTGTTTCTTCTTGGTAAATATTTCATCTACTATTTGTTCTATTTATTTAAAATAAAAATACCTTTTATTATTACGTTTATTTACATTCAGTAACGATGTCAAATAAAAAAGGTCCGAGTAGCGCTTTGATAATTTCGTATAAAAAAAAACATAGAGCAACGTATTTTTTTGCCCAATATATATGCGAGACAATTTGTGTTGTGTGTGTGTGTGTGTGTGTGTGTGTGTGTGTGTGGTGTGTGTGGTGTGGTGTGTGTTTGTGGTTTGTGTGTTGTGTGGTGTAGCTTTTTATTTTGTATGTTTAAGTGATGGTAACTGTCCATTCCCGATAAAGTGGTTCCAAGTCGTTTTTGGTGTCGCTCCAAGGCATGCACAGTTTAAGCTTGTTGTTGGCCGTAATAAGACTGATGTTTATTTATAAAGTTATACTTAGATGTCGGTTTTCAAAAGATCCGGACTATAGAAGTTGTAACCGGAATGAGAAAGTATCAAGCAATGAGGCTAAAGATGCATAATTCTGGCTTTTTCCCATGTCCCGCCAGCCCAAATCCGTTCTTTAAAAATATGTTCCTGCTCGTTGCAGCAGAGCGCAATCACAGATTACATTGCCATTTTAATCATCCTCTGTTATGCCCTAATTATAAGGTTCAAAACTGGATTTGGATTATAAGTTTCGCAAGAGTTCTCTAGACATGTCGCCAATATTGTCAGCCAGATACGTTACCATAATCGAATGGATACAAAATGCTAAAAAATAACGAAGATCATGTTCCAATATGTAATAAATTGAGAAGATATCATTTTTATTTATACATTTTGCATAAAAATCTGTTTTTTTTTCAAAGTAACAATTTCCATTCCGAGTATGAAAGAAATCCCTCATGTTCCGTTCATACCGGGGAGTTGAAAAGACACGACGAATGGAAAGAAGAGAGGGACTAAAACCGAATGATAGGAAATGCGAGGCTAGGAAAGAAGCAGAAGAAGAGGAGTGCGGTAAGGGGGGGAAAGGAGTGGGGGCGGGGGGGAATCTGCCCTCTCCGTTTCCCTGCCCTCTGCTACCTCTTGGCAAAACGGGCGTATACATACAGTCGAATACCACACCATACTTCAGTATGAAGGTATACTGATGAGGTATAGACCACGTCGGTGAGCATGTACTTGCCATCCAGAACAGCACGACTAAAAAATTTTTCGAAATAAACATATTGTTTGCGTTGGTCATGCTCTTCATTTAAAACAATCACTCACTTGTAAAAAAGCGGGCAGAAATGGCTGATAGAACGCCTGAAAGACGTACAACCCCATACCACAAGTTTCAGTTTTTGTGTGGGTACCACGCATAATACGTGTGTATTGATTTTTACACAAAGAGGGTTTTCCGACTGATGAGCGAGAAAGCAATGCAATAAATTGATTCTGTCGGGGTTTGGCCATTTTGTGACCCTATGGCACGTCCAGCGTGTTCGTGTCCCACGACACTGCAATGCCCATTGAAAACCCCCAAAAACTTGCACTTTTTGGTTTGAGGTTTTTACGCCTTTCAGGAGTTCTATCTCGGCCCTCAGCCCTTTTGCCACGTTTTTTTTTACACCAAGTGTTAAATGAAAGAGCGAGACTATGGCAACAAAATGCATATCTGAAAATACTGATCGAAAAACATGCTAAGATACTTTTTGTGCCACTGTATAATTCTATTACGTGCCATCCAGAAACATAGTCTGGTCATTTATATTGATACAAATGGGGTCTGATCAAGAACAATCTGCAACTTACATTAATTTTTATTTTTTAAATTTGTTTTTTGACTCTGAAAATAACCAACAAGATCGTATTAATATCTACAAATCCAAGATGGCGGGATATGATAAAAACACAGGTCGGGAGTATAACAAAACAAATTTCTGATATCTATGCTTTAAAAATAGTCAAATGCTTGGCCACATCATAAGGATTCACATATATAGTTCGCAATACTCTTGGTGAACTAAGAAATTCCCATCTTAGCCTTCAATCCGTAACTATAGCTGACCACATCACCATTTTCTATCCACTGGCACCAGCGCATAATCCTAATCTTATCCGTAAATATCTGATACTGCAGGTATCGCTCCAACATTGTCCGCACTCACCTTAACATATTTAACGACACTCCAATTAATTTCAACTCTCCGTGATGGATAATTGATCAGAAATATCTGTAATCGGCTATCAATTTCATTCAAAAATATCTGCTCGTCTCTTTCCTGCAACCCCACACTCATCGCCTCCTCGATTCTCCTACTCTCTTCACTCTTAACGTCACCACGACCAACACCTGGCCCGATGGAAGCAGATCTTTTGTTCGCTCAGAATAGGCAAGCCCTTCCGCCGAACCTGCGACAATGATCTTCCCTCCTATCCTCAGATCTCAAGGTCACAAAACATGACTGCATATCAAATTGTAAAAAACTGATTCCTAAGAACAAACCCTACAATGCACGCTTTTATATTGTTCTTTTTTGATTGATGACTGTGATGGAAGGATGCCAAATATCATTGCTATATTCGAGAAGGGATCTGTACCGAAGTTCTTCTTACTGATACCAAATTTCATTTAGAAGTGTCTGAGAATGTACTTTTGTTTGGCCTTCTTTGTGATTTCATTCACAATAGTGTCGCATTTGAGCTCCATTTTGAAGCCAATGCCAAGTCTCGTTGCCCTGTGACAAGGTAACGGTATCCCAATCCCATAGACACTTAGCTTACAGTTGGGGTAGGAGGATCCTGTATGAAGCACACTTTGGATGGCCTGACACTTGGAGGGATTCAAGCTAAGCTTTGATTGGTTTTATACAGTGTCTTAAGCTTGCCTGGGTTTTCTGGTGGACGACCATTTTGGCAGTGTCAGGTCTCCACGTACTACCAACAGTTAATGTCATTACCCTTGTTTGACGGCAAGCGCTAATGTGGGGCCTATTTGGCACCCAACTGGGGTAGGCTCATTGAAACTTTGTATTCAGAATAGCTTTGATTGTAAATCATTGACGCAGTTGCTGAAAAGTCACACAACACAAGGGACAATGGAATTGCGGGATCTAAGACGGATATCTTTTTTCTCAATGAGAAAGTGTGGCCAGTGGCGTTGACAGCCTTGTATTTCGAGTGGCAAAATCCCCGGTCATAAAGGCAAAAGTTGTTCCGATCGGAGGGTAAATAGGGTCCAAAACCATGTCAAGACGCTTGGAAAAGTCCGTCAGAACCACCGTAGCAATGTTGTTGACTTGGTCAGAGTCTCCCTGATGCAGTGTCTTCATATGCAGTGGAGATGCCATTGACTTGCCAAACTTTTGGTGTTCAATGTGTATTGATGTCCTCTAAAAACCTTCGGGTTTATTTTGTGAATCATCAGCGAAATTCTTAACGCAATTGATGTTTTTATACGGGTTGGTCGAGACTGAATAAGCAGTTGATTAAAACTGGTCACAACACTCCGTTTTTTGATTCCGAATATTCGGAGAAACCATTCTCCGTCATCAAGCGTGATGAGCGGAAGGTGTGACTGGCAGATTCCTTACCACTTCTGGACGTTGGTTAACTTGTGTCCTACAACTTGGTGTTGGCCAGTAAGGAATCATAAATCTTGGTCCTTTATCGCCAACTTATATATGGAATATTTTGAAAAGAAGGCAATTTCATCTGCATTATGCCCCAATTGTTTGGCTCAGATAAATGGTTAGAACGATACGTTTGGTAGTTATCAAGAGTCCCTAAGCACAATAATTCACTGATCACATCACAGTCAAGATCCTAAATATCAAATTTACCAGGGACCCGGAGAAAGCGGGATGCCTCCCTTTTTGGACACATCAAGTCAAACGACAAGCGGATGGAGAGTCAAGATCAGCGTGTATAGAAAACCCCCACATAACCGACCATATTTAGCTTTTGATTCACCCACCACTTGACACAACTCAGTGTCATAAGAACTGTTATTCACCGGGCTGACCCTGTGATAACTACCCTACTACAAGAAACAGAAATATGAGCACGTCAAATCTGCCCTGTGCGATGTTTGGCGTTTATCAAAATTGGAGCTTTAGAGAGCCCGCGCCAAAAAACGATCACCGGCCACCTCTCAAAGTCACACCTCCAACCCGACAAAAAATAAGACCCCGGTTGTTATCCCGTACGTGCAGGAGTATCAGAGAAAATCAAAAACGAGTGTTTGGCAATTGGCATCCCAACGGCTTCTTTACAACCCTATCAGACCCTCCGCCCAACTTTTATAGTCGCGCCCACCCCCAAAGACAAAATTTGAAGTTGAAGATCAATCGGGCGTCGTCTATCGTATGTCCTGTGGAAGCTGCGACAAAGTTTACATAGGCGAAACCAAAAGGACTGTAGGGGAACGCCTAAAGAAACATAAAGCTAAAACCACTAGCACCTCTATGTTTTGGGCGAACATAAATAAATTCAATAGCCACATCCCAAATGGTAATGATGTCAAAGTACTCTGCCGAGAGGGAGAAACTGATACCTCGTAAAGTGAGGAAAGGAAGGTATTTTTATCAAGAAAGAGACCAGCCCCACCCTTAATAGGGACGGGGGACATGAACTTTCCAAGATTTATGATTCCTTACTGGCAACACCAAAGTGTGGACACAACCAACGGCCAGAAGTGGTAAGGAATCTGCCAGTCACACCTCAGCTCAACACCGCTGATGAATGGTTTCTCCGAAATATTCGCAATCAAAACGTGCGTGGTGTTGACCGTTTTAATACAACCTTATTCAACATGCTTAGATTTGTCAGCTAGGATGTTTGGTTTGGGGCAACAAAAATAGAAAAACAATGGCCCTGCTTCATTTTGTAGGTACCATAACCTCTTGAATTATGTGAATTAAATATTGGTTTCAGGGGGTGCTGAATTCATATCCATGCTCTTCAACTTAGTTTGAAGAAACTCAAGAGCCAACTTCAAGACCTGTGGTTTTAATCTTTTGAGTCAGCCTATACTTCCTCATGGGCCTCATGAAGTTTTGATGGTGGAGATCCATGGCGGATGAGTCATCAGTCACTCGAGAGCACACAAAATCCCACGGGGGAATAGGGCAGAAACTCAACACATACTGCGTCATGTTGATATTCGTTATCAATGGTCACATGGTCACTATCACTCAGTAACCATTCCACCGTCCCGCCCCCGTCCAGATATCAACATTCA
>JAMKCH010037088.1:0-14119 GCA_023653785.1 Ophioderma brevispina
TTACCCACCTCTATATTTTACCCACTATCTCATGCACAAACTTGTTATTCATTTATTCCCTTACGTCCCTAGAGCAAAATTAATAAGCAACCTGGCGATCACCGCATAAAAAGAAATGTAGTGGTATTCGTGTTGTGTTTTTAGATCTAGGATCTAGTAATCTCTTTGTTGCACTTTACTCCAACCTATAATTTACCGACCCACTATCTCATGCACAAACGGTTATTTCCATTTATATATTCTTTCGCAACATTGTCCTGTCACTTAGATCTTTCTCTGAATCTCTTTGTCCATGTTCACATCTTTGCCAGTTGATCGTGTTTTGCTTTCTCTTTTTGGGTCTCTTTTGCCCTTTTAAGTGTCGTCGCGAACAGGGAGCACATATGGATTGCGTTTGGTATTGTGTCTGTGTGTATCTCTGGTCGTCAATATGTTAACCCTGAGTGCCACTGTTTTCCACACACGTACGCCAATTTTCACGGCCTGTAAGAGCCCCACAATTACCACCCCTTTCAAGAGTTTAACCAAAGGTCATTAGAATTTCTTTAATGTCATGGCCCCAAAAATCCGGCAGAATTACGAAAATTGCTTGCGAGTAAATTCCCAATAATTCGATCAATCTTTAAAATGGGTTTGTGACACCATTTTGGTGGCCTCATATTAACCTTTGTCCCCATTTCCAAACAACGGTGAAGGTATCACTATGGGTTACAATATACTCATCCCAAAGGACACAGTTTCAGTGGGTTTACTTGTACATACATTGGCATGAACTGACCTTGTGTGATCTGGGTATATAATATCATACCCAAAAACCAGGGGAGTATTTTTCTTTTTCTAAACTACACTCGGAATGAAGCACTGACTTTGCCGATGGGAATTTGAGAATTTTACAGCTCAAGTGTATTTGTTTTATTGCCCTCTATATGATATTTCTCTTACTTAAACTCATCCTCTCTGTGATAATTTGGGTTTTTGAAATTATTTTTTGAGCCACACCTGCTTTTCGTAAGGTTTAGTAAGATTTGATAATTGTTCTTAGGGTTTCTAGTACACGTTTTTTCAGGTGTTTGTTATGCCATTTGGTTTAGAACAGTGGTTTCTCAATAAGCGGCCCGCGGGCCAAATACGGCCCGCCAACCATTGTAGAACAGACGAAATTCATGAAAAGAAACTTCCTGAGGCATTTTTTAATAGAAGCATTTGAAACATTCTTTCTAGACCGATTTTTTTATGGTGATCAGCAATGCCGGTTGCTTTGCTGTATTTGTGACGCAAGTTTTCAATTAATGAAATTCAAAATGGCCGCCAAATAACCCCTAAATTTTATGTCAAAGATCTAATTTGTAATTTTCCACAGTTGACAACTTAAACTTGCTCTTCTAAACACAGACTTTTGCAACAGTAATACGCCAATTATAATCATCAAGTCTAGCTTTTAATGGCGTAAAATTGGACCAATTCAAGATGGCCGCCAAAATACTATACAAAACTTAACTTAATTTTAGGCGACAATCCCACAATAATGCAAGTTTTTATAACATACTGTCCTCTCCAAGGTGAGTATATGGTGACGTATATTATTATCAATCTTCTCAGTTTATTTGTAGTCCAAGGGGTAAATGTTGATCAAAGTCAAAATGGCCGCTAAAATACAATATACGTTTGTATAGGTCTAAAACCAGGACGTTACAAATTCACTCCACTACCTGTTTTAGTATAAGTGTTTGATACACTTTCTAGACTTTATATTGGTATGCAGTTACTTTTCTGGTTTTTGAGTTGAAAGGGATCCACCATTTACAAAAAATGGCTACCAAAGTACAATATTTATCACTGAATCTTAAAATTTGAGTATTACTTTGCAACTAGTCGTCTGCCCAGGTAAGTACTGTTTGACAATCGCAAAGACTGACAAGGTTCTTTACCTACAGCTATTTCCATTTCTCGTACTTGGATAGATACAAGAGCATGGTATGTTATAAGTCATGATTTTAATGTATGCCAGTAAATTAAAGAGAATGCCGGATCTGCCTCTTTCTTTCAAAGGTACTTAACAATGCAGTTTCAAAAGTCCAAATAGCATATCTCCCAGTATCAGAATTACCGTAATTCCATAATTAAGTGAAGGAATATGTGGCCATTAAATGCCATTTATCCTTTCGAATTTACTTTTAAGAACTAAGCTGAGCACCATGCATTCCAAAATGAGATCGGCCATACCTTTTTCAGTACAAGACTAACAATACTTATGTTCTAATAAAACCTTTTTTGACTACAGTAAAATGAAACGAGATCTTCTAAGTGCTGACAACCATCACTGTAAAACTATTCATTTTTTTTATTTTTTGTCTTGTCATTGTTCAGTTTGAGTATATTTCTTTCACATTCAACAATATCACACTATACATATAAAAGTATTACTTCAAAATTTCAGTAAGATTTGAGTACGTTCCCCCACATTTTCATGCATTTTAAGTATGTGTTTCGGTGTTTTTTCCTGCAGTTGACTATTTTTAATCTCTACTCAAACAAAGTAGAAAACAGAAACGATTTACTTTTAGTCATTCTATGATTTATGGGACTGAATATGATTCAAAAATATTATAACGGTTATTCAATTGCATTCGTTTTCTTCGAGTGTTCCACCATCTTTCTAAACTTACTTCCAAAGAAGAATTCATAAGGAACAATCCCTAAACTGATTTCAAAATAATATTTTTTAGAACACAATACAAAAATGGTCATAATCATCAGAACATTTACAAAGTTACATTCAGCTGTTCCAGAAATTTTCATTGTAGAGATTGATCTTACAGGTAATGAGAATTATATAAAAGAATGAATAGGAAGTAAGCTATACTCTTGTTTTGATCTATCTCTTTGTTTTGAACATAAAGAAATTATCACAATTTTGTCCATATTAAATCTATCTTCTCAGTACCTAATGCAGCAAGGCTTTTGGTTGTTAATTAAACAATCTATAGATGTCTTTCTAATTGACCATGAACATATACATCTTTCTCAAAACGTACCATGAAACATGAGTTCCTACTATTTTTCAAGCAACTCAGTTCTCGATTCCATATCTTCTTAACGACGGGTTGGAATTGCATGACTTACCTACTCAACTTGTTTTAACAAGTTATACATAATTTAATATATTCACGAATTCGCCTAATTTGGGAATCTGGTTCCAATGCGAATGTCATTCAACTAAATCATGTACCAGCTTGGTATTCATTCTAAAACGAACAGGACTCTCGATTGCGTCTTATATTATATTACGTGCCATACAATAGAATTGTTGAAGATTTAGTTTACACTTATTTTTGTCAAAAATACCATGATTGTAAAATTACACTGAAAAAAATAGCATTTGGACCACTGATACTGTCTACCACATTTTTCAGATTTACATTTATTTTCAAGAAAGAAATTGCAAGTCCTCGATAATGTGAATTAAACCCAATGCCGTCTCGATTTCTTTTCCATAGTACAACCATTGTTTCTGATATTCCAGATATCCATTTTATAATTACTAGCACAAATTTTTTTTATATTCCAAATTAGGCATATTCCCCACCACCATACTCCACAAACCCCCTATTGGTTTCTTTTTAACTTTCTCAAAGAAGATAACTTAATCTTTGCAAATGACCTTTTTGATATATAGTGAGTTTCCAGCATATATGAAGTGTGAGATTTGAAGAGTATTAAAAAAAAATAACCAATTTTTGCCAAATCTATTTTTCTGTCTTTACGACCATTTCAAGATGTTTCTTTCCAATACGATTTTTTTTTTTGGTTTCCAATGAATTCGCCGCCTTTTCTCCTTAATGAAATAAATTTTCTAGACATTTACCAGGCCTTTCCGCGCATTTATGCTATGGAATACATTTCAACATGAGTGGAGCATTTTAAGTGTGACACCCTTTTAAGGTCTTAAATGGCCCCTCTTGAATGAGCTGTTCGGGACAATCATTAATAATGGAAAGGATAACTATCATTTACCGCGGACGATTCCCTTCACGTCCCTACGACTATTTGGAAGATAGCTATTAGGGCCCTTTCCAAATGCCTAGCAAGTCATTTCGAAGTCCAGACATATAGTTCGAGACAATTATATTTTGCATACTTAAAAGTATGACCTATAGCTAGGCCTACAAAGTGACATACACAAAATTTAATAAAGCATATCAGAGTAGGCCTAAGTCTCTTTCTAATTCTAAGACAACTAGAATAGAATGTCATGTCATTTATTTTGTGAACTTCGCCTCAAGTATTCTTCCTTTCATTCACTGGATACAGGACTTCCATGTACCTGTCCTTTCTTTTAAATAAATTTGAATTAAAAAAAAAAATCAAAATTTGATGATTATATATTTTTCATTTTATTACGTTAGTATTTTGGCTGCCATTTTGAATTTTCTTTCTTCGTCCATTCAATTTGGCTTGTGTGGAAAGAAACTTATGCCGGTTAGTTCTGACAATATGCTCAGCTTCAGGCGACGGTATATAGAATTAAGTAGATAACTTTTAAAAGTAGGAATGCATTCATTTCCCATAAAAATAAATATGAAATATGTTGCATTTGGCGGCCATTGTGAATTTTTTACATTTTGACCCCGTTGCACCATATTTCAGCAAAGCAACCGACATTTTTTTTTTTTTTTTAAAGAATTTAGAAAAGTTTGTTTGAAACACTTCACTAAAAATGCCTTTACTATCTTTTCCTTAATAAGCATCTTTTTGAGAATCTTCTCGTCTAGTCGTTGGAATTTAGCCCTCACTTTTGCTCTAAAAATAAAAGGAAACATTAGAAATTCAGGTGTAAATTTTGGCCCTCTAGTATGAAAACTTTCAATCATGGTCGACATTCTCTGGCCCTTCAGACTAATTTAATTGAGAACCCCGGGTTAGAAGGACGTTTGTATAAATAAATTATTAATTAGATTACATTTTCTATAGACCAATAAACAAAGGAGTTTGACGTACTAACTCTCCAATCAACATTTCATAGGACATTTCAACAGCTTCAAAGTTTAGCAAGAACTATAAAAGGCGATGGATAGCCATCAAGGTTAGCTTTTTTCAGTGACAGGCTATATTAACGGAATAAAACAATACTAGATATACTTTTATCCGCAACCATTAACATTAATTCCACGGACTCATAGCTACGAAATGAGCTTATGGGGAATTTTTAACGATAACACGTCTTCAATTTCAATTTGACTTGAACAAACAGCGTACTTTTTGCTTATTATGTGTATTTTTGAACCAGTTCTTTTTTTCTTTTCCGTTTTTAAATAAATTATGGTGACGGTCTGCCATCGCTTTTAAGTAATTAGGGTGACGGGATGCCTCTAATCCATATTAATTAGCTTTGGGGACTTATTTTTTTTTGTTTAAAAATCTCACAATGAACATCGCCCCAGAGGCTTAAAACACGTCTCCATAAGTCAACGACTAATCCGCGCACCACAGCACACCACACACACACACCCACACACCACCACCCCTACCACCCCTACCACCACACCCCCACCAAGTGTGTGCGCTGGCCATCTTCAGGAAAAGATTAATAAATCTTAATTATATTATATAATATATTATTTCTCAATAAGTTGTAAAATAAACAAAGTACTTTGCTTTTAGTATAAACCTAGCCTTAAGTTTTGTACATAGTAATAGAAATTAGTGGGTGCTCATGTTATTTTTTTGTTGTTGTTGTATCACGCATTGTTTAGAAAGCACCTTTGATAAGTAACAACACCTTATTTTCAGGGGTTAGGTCCACTTTCACCTTGAAAAGTCCACTTTTCTTCGAAATTCCGAAATCACGAAGTTTAAAAATTTCGACAAAACATATTTTTAGTTCCATAGACCATTACCTTAGCCATGGATAAAACAGGTTTTCTCCATTTATGGACTTAGCATGCATTAATTGTATATATATTAACATTAATTCTAAATCATTACTAAAGACTAATGCTTTTTCTCAGATCTATTTAGTAAGTCATCGCCACGCGGGACGATTTGTCAACGGATTTTCGGATATCAACGAACCATTGAAACAAAATGAACACCAGTTACTGGAAAGTTAAATTGGTTTGCGTTTCTCGCGATTCACATATTTTAGGACGAAATCCCATTGTCTGTTTTGTGTTCAAATCAATTACACAAGTGCGAAATTAGCTGGGAAACCTATATTAAAGGGGAACAAAACCCTAATATTTGATCAGCACATTTTTATATACATAGAATGACCGTTCAAATAGAAGTATTTCAGCTCTCAAACCGTCCCTCTAAAATAAAAGTATGAATTCAGTGTTCATGAGTGTATCCATTTTGACTTTGGATGACGCAACCTAGGCCCACCAAAGAGTGCCGCAACGCAATCCTGCAGGTCCTTATATAAGCCATATAACCAAATACAATTATTCTTTATTCGGTGATGAATGGCGCGGCTTATTCAAAACATTCCACGTGCATTTCATTGGCAGGGAATCAATTTTTAATAGACAGATCCATTGCAATTTGGTTTGTATGATACCGATATCTTAAAATCGGATTTTAAAGTCATCCAAATAGAAAATCATCTTCTTCCCGTGAAAAGTGAATTGGTCCAATGAATGGCAGAAATACGTTTTCACCATTTTTTTCTAATCACAGTATAGACTACTACGGGCAACTGGTTCAAGAAATTATCCTAACTTATTAGCCAATTGCTTGACAAACACATGGTGTCTTATAAAAGCTGATGCCTTCTAAATACACATGAACTTGATGTTTTGAATTAGCCCGCAATTCCACCGTCACAAGAATTCCTTTTTAGGATTACACGTATTCCAATATGACTGTTTCACAGGCCCTCTTTGGGGCCCGGGCTACTTCGTCAAGTCAAATGGATACACCCATGAACACTGAATTAATACTTTTATTTTTGAGTAAATAGTTTGAGAGACTGAAATTACTTCTATTCGAACGGTCAATATACGTCTTATAACCATATGCTGATAATCGAATATTTAGGGTTTTTTGGTTCCCCTTTACGGCTTGTGTCAAGAAGACGAGATTTCCTTTGTGTATTGTACCCCCCCATTTACGTTTCGTCTTGGCACACAGCGCCGCCCATAGTTGAATCACGGTCAGAAAGTACTTTGAGCCAAGCGACCTTGGCAAATCTTCAGTGCGCTAGGGAGTTCACAAGTTTTCGACGGTACAATCATGCCAAGTGGCTGACACGTACACAACAACTTGTTAACATATTCTGACCCGGGCAGATAGCGATGATTCGGATTTTTTGTACACTGGAGATTTGCCGCAAAATACTCGGCCTATCGTAACGATTTAACGGACGCACCAAATATTCCTAACTAAATTGTCTGTTAGGTGACTAGTTTATAATATAAGTTTATTTTAAAAACACAAAACGTGAAAAATACGGTCCATACAAGCATTTTTCTTACCTTATCAGCTGGCTCAATTATCGATACTTACTGCGGTCAAGGAAGTTTATGGCCCACTCCAGTTACTCAACAACTATGAGCTAGGGGGTTTTTCTAACATCAGATCGACCACCTGGTTCGTCGATTTCGCGATTCCAGGGTAGCCGCGAACCGTTTTTTTTTCATTCCTTGTTCAAGTCTTGAAACAGCGTGTGGCTGCTATGGAGTCCCATGACGTAGCGCAAATTGTCTAAGAATACCCGGCCAATTAGCGATGCTGATACGTAAAGCGGCGGCGCTGTGACCGAGCATTAAGATGCTATGGGAGCGTAACTGGCGTGTGTTATCTGTCTATTGTTCTTTTGCCAAGTTGCAATCTTCGTGGAGCTCTGTGAGCTAAAACCTCTTTGCCCATGCGTAACGTGGCATAAAATCGATTTTGGTGTATCACACAAATTTAATAGATACTATATATATATATATATATCTCTCCTCAGATATCTATATCTATATCTATATAAATCCATCTACAAATGGGTATATTAGGGAGCCAGTTGAATAATTCATTAGCTTAGGTAGATGGAGCTGCTTAGTTAACTTGTAAATTAATTACTATTCATATCCTTTGTTATTCTAGGGGCTTATCCTTCAACTTGCATAAATTATTATTCATATCTTTGACGGAATAAACCCCGCAATTCTAAAGGAAACGTTAGGGAGACAGTACATGTCTCCCTAACTATTCATTAGTACATAACCAAAAAAAGTGTCTCCCAAAGGTGCGATATAGGGTTATCTACTATTATAATATATATATTATAATATTTTATGGATTGATTGATGAACCTACCTGGACCGGTAGTTTTACTGTTACTCGGAGTTCACGATTGTGCTAGGTCATCAGAACAAATGGCCTGCTATTCGTGGAGCAGAAAATATATAGCGGTTTTGCGGATGTCGTAGATAGAAGTTTGTGGTCGTAGATAGAGACCGGTAAGTAGGATTTGTTCTCGTGGTGGCCACTGGATATTAGTTCGGGTCGCTTGTGGAGTAGTCTGCGTTGTCGGGCATTGATGATGGCCAGTCTCGGGGTGAGGCAGATTCGATCTTGGTTCCGATGGCGTAGTACGGTCGGGCGTTGGTACGATTTGACCATGTGATGTCGTAGGGTGGGTTGTTCTTCTTGAGCTGCAACAAACTTGGAGGGTTCTGTGTGTTTGGTGCTTTTCATTCTGAAGGATTTTGTGGTTTGGGAATATAGTCTTTAAAGTGGTTCCGTCAGTCCGAGGTAAAGGTTTGGTAGGTCCCGTTCGCTACTTGAACTTCGGCGTGTAGATGATGCTAGGTTGTCAAACATTTCCTGCAGCGGGCACAAGTCCTTGTTGCGGGGCAGCTTGCATCATGTTGCGTAGGTGGATATCCTTAGCGGCGATCTTCTGTTATGGGTTTTGATGATGCTGGCGAAGTTGGACATGCAGTTGTGCTGATTCTTGCGGGTTTGTTCCGGTTGAAATATTCTTGTGTGGGTTGGATCCGGCTGGGAAGTGTTTTTGTCGATGAGCTTGATGAATGATCGTCCGCGGTTGGTGGAGAGTTCTTGCTGAAAGGCGGGTTAAACCAGATGATATTACGTTTACGTTTGCGGGGTGTCCTGTGCACTGTTCTTTGTATGTGAGTTCCTCGTTGTATCCGTGATTTCAGAGCGTCGTTGTAGAATGCTGATGCGTTGTCGAAGGTATCTCTGGTTGTATGAAATATATGATATACGTCTGCTATGGAGGCTGGTAGGTTCTTGATGCTGTTTGTGGAGTGGTGGAGAGCGTGTGGAGTTGTAGAAGGGTCGGTCGATGGGTTTCCGGTATGGTAGTATTTGCCGGTGTCCAAGTTGAGAGTAGGATTGTCAGGAGTTCGTGACTTTCAGGGTGCCAGTCGATGGTGATGATGTGAGGCCGAGATCTTGAATGTCTTGATGATGTCTTTCTGATTCGTCGGATGCGGTGCCGTAGATGTTCTGTGTAAAAAACTTGCTAAAGCCCGTCGTCTCTGTTAGAGTCCAATTTTCCCTTTGTCGAAACTTCTTGGATTAGTATGTTGAGATTTTATGTTACAAGCCGATGAGGTTCACAAATCCAGCGCCGTCGTAGCTGCCCATGGCGACGTCAAACAGGTCCGTGACACAAGCATTTATTTCTCTTTTGTTTCGACAGAGTCATTATTTCTCTTTGGTGACACATGTCATTATTTCTCTTTTTGCTTTCTTTCCAAGGTTGCCGTCGTCGAATAGAAGGCGACTTCCTGGAATGGAGGATGATGTCTATGTCCTGCCTGAGATGGTGCGAGTATTTCTTGGCGAACGTTCAGTGCTTTTTGAGTAGCTCCTCTGTGATGGATGGGTAGAAGTCGATGATGTCGAAGCTGAGAAGTTGTGCTTGTCTTTGGTCTTCAAGTTTCTGGACCCATCTATAACTGAAGGTCGAGTTGAGCCACTGGTTGACTGAAGTTGCAAATCTGATGTTCTTGTTGATTCCTGTCGATAATGGATTGAACTATGATCCGATTTCGCGTTTGCCGGGTTATGAGTTTGCATGGTAACGTCCAGAACCACAAAGAAGGCCATCAAATCCATAAAGAAAGACCTCCGACGTACTTTTTGTCATCCCCCCCGCCGACAAGACAACGCAACTTGTATAAAGTGACAACGCACTGGCACGAAAAGCTCCTACGAGAGAATATCACTAAGACCTATCAACCGCGGACACATCAACTACTACCGACCAGATCAACACCGAAGCCAGAAACATCGCCGAAGAACTTGGCACCGCATAGCAGAATGGACCCCATGGCAAAAAGACAAGCATGTCGTCACGCTAAGACCACAAAGAGATTTTTGCAACAAGTTACCATGCATCATCTCGATAACTTCGTTGATTTCCGTAATAGCAGAACTGGGTTGATTTTTGGATCTGGGTACGCGATCCCTAAGAAACCGTCATTTCAGCAGCGACTTCTGTTGAAAGTCATCTTCTTTTTTTTTTTTTGGGGGGCTGCAGATAGCTTGGAACGGAGGTATTGACTGAAACGGAATGGTTTTTTTTAACAATGCTGCTGGTGGGTGGCTGGATTCATAAAGAAGGAAGTTATTGGCATCAGTGATGGAGATGGATGCACTCCATCAATCCTTCGATGATAACACCTGGCCGCACCCCAATCGGTGCTACTTACCATCTCGCCACGTCGGCCACTCCGAAACATTATTCAAAATTATAAGATTTTTCACGTTGATCCATCCACCCCAGCATGTCTTTCCAATAATCCTCCTTGTCGCTTTCAGAAGAGAACGGAATCTTTCGGGACATTTAGTGAGAGTTCCCATCCCAAACCTGTGGACCAAGAGGGGAGTGTCTTGTAGGCACATATAGTTGCACCCGCAAACGATGTAACACCTGCTCTTTTTGTCACCAATGCGACTTATTTCCGGATAGAGGGTTCGTCAGGTCCACTTTTCCTTCAGGATCATTTACCTGCGTTTCTACTAATGTTGTTTATGTTATTATCTTGCATCGACTGTAACATTCTTATGTAGGTGAGACGGACAGTGCGACGATAGCAGATCGCTTCACTGAACATTTGCGCCTCATTCCGCTGGCACTGAGGGTCCCCGTAGCCCGTCATTTAACCCTCCTCTAATTGCTCCATTGAGGACATCGAGTACGGGTGCTATAAGGCCAGGGGCAGTAACAAAGATCGTATTTCTGCTGAGCACAAATTAATTTACTGAACTTGGTACCCATCGTCCTAAGGGGGACCTTAACAAAAATTTGAAACTTTCAATATTTAATTATTTGTCCAGTTCTTAGCTGGTGGACAGTTGTCATTTCATGTTGACTGTAGCCTATGGACTATATCTCGGCTTTTCACACATTTCCACAATTTTATAAAAAGGGCTGATCTGGCACAATGTAGGGTCCTGTCCATTGTGCATGGTCATTCGCTTTTGTTTGCATATTCTAGGTTCTTTATTTTGAAATTTCTATTTAAACCTTTTTTTGTTCATTTGAACAATTCCGTGGCCCGTTGAGAGCCAGAGCATCAGTCTCAGTGGATCTGTCTCCTGAAGGTTATGAACACAAATTAGCGGGGTGCCCCTCGTGAAAGTGTGGGCGGAAGCCAAAATGGTTAATTCTTAATATAGGAGGTCAAAATAAAAATGCTTGGAAAAGCGAACAAGGGTGTGTCCTTGTTCCAGCAGTTAAACGGTATAGTTTGTACTACCTACAAGTTATGGTTACAGAGGTATAAGACAAATTCGTCACATGTCAAAGGCTATCACCAAAAGTTAAATCTTAATTATTGCACCCAATTTCTTTAAAATGGTCTCAATGGTTAACCTTTACCAATGATTGCAACAAAAGTAGTTTTCGCACGCTTGTTTTTATTTCTTTATCGAGATAAATGACAATGCAGGGTCATCCCTTGACTCTATATATGGACTCAAATTTTTTTATAAACACTCGTCCTACCCCAAGCACACACAATCATTGCAGACTCGATTTTGGTACCAAAAGTGCTATTGTCGGCCTCTGGTACCAATATACCTAGAATTACGTCACAATTACGTCATAAACCACATGTCGCACAACTGTCAATTTCCACTAACGAACAGTGTGACTAGAGGGGAAAATGCAATTTTTCGCCAAAAAGTTCGGAATATTCGATTTCATTTGCTCCTACTTGATGGAAAGACTAGTTTTATATTATGACAAAATTGGCTAATATCAACTTTCCACCATATATTCAGTATTTTCATACTTTCCCTTTCCGTTCTCAACCTAGTGATGTCATAATGGGGGTGTTGGCACTTATTTTGATCCAATTGGAAGACGAAACTCTCAGCTATCCCGGGTACCAAATTTACAGGGTTACTACTGACGGGGTTACACTACCACTCTTCGGGAGTTTTTGTTCTAAAGAAATGGCTCAGGGTGGTTTACCACCCCCTTCAGGTTATTTCCCCGCTTGAAAAGCCCTCTTTGTCGGGTGCCAAATCATTTTAATTCTTGTCATCGCATTTTCCGCCCCTTGTCCTCCAAAAATAAACGCACAGGGGTTCAGTTTTTTTTTAAAGAATCAACATGTAATCCCAAGTATGGATGGGAGGGGTGACACCCACTCACGTGCCCCTTTCGGGCGATAGGTACAACATCCTAGTACGACACAGGAATATAAACAGACCTTGATTTTGGTACATGTAGATATGTGGTCCTCCTCTTTCATTAATACCAAAAAGAGTACCAACAATGCTTAGAATTACGTCAGAATGACGTCATAATTTCGCACTCAGCAAAACCGTCAATTTCCACACAGTGTAGAATTAGGGGAAATTCGTTTTTTTTCAACAAAACGTTAGGAACATCCGACTTGTCGCGCGGTTTTGGCTCTACTTGATGAAAAATGAATTAGTTTTATATATTGAGAGCGGTGATCGTGCTATAAATAAGGTGTTTTTTAAAACTTTCAGTGCTATAATATAAGTGGAGTAATAAAATACAAAACTATCAATTTTCCACCAGATATCGTTTTCATACCAATGGAAAGAAAAAATTATAAGCTATTCTGTGGTACCAAATTTATAGGCATTGATGTTTAGTAACAGAAAATCACTGTGTGTGATAAACCTCCTTTTGTTAAAAAATAGCTCAGGTAGTCGGACGGTTTATTAAAATATGTTCGACTGGGCAAAAATGTTTGACGAAAGAGATGAAGAATTGAGCCCATTTTAAAAGAATCGGAGCAATATTAAAGGTTTAATTTTCCTGTGACCTGTGGCATTTATGATTTTTGTCTTAATATCGCCATAACAATACGTCATAAGTAGTAGTACAAAACATACATGTTTTATAAATCCTTGTGTTGTAAACACGAACAAACACTTTGGTTACCTTTTTACAGCAAGGCAAGATTTTTTCATGTTTGATCCCTGTATTATGAATTGATCCCCTCCTGTATTCCGCCCGCACTTTCACAAGGGGCCCGATTCAAGGTTTCATTAACCCTTAATAGAAAGGCAATCCACTGAGAAATGGTGCTCTGCTCTTCACGGTCACGGAATTGCTTTTTTTTAAAGACCCAAAAAACTGAATTTATTGGTATTTAACCTATTTTTATAATGTGGATTGTATTTTCTCGGTAAACCGGACAGAAATACAACCCACCGTGTCTAAGGGTCTCCTGTTAAAATCACGAAATGTACTTCATAAGCCCTTTATCCAGTACTTATAAAATTGACAAACTGTGTGTGTTATATTCATTATTAGTTAATTGTAACCCTGTTTGTAGATTTTAAAGTATTAAGAATAATGTGTGGCCAATTTTAGTAAGGTCAAATGCAGCCATTTCGTGACCATGGAGAGCGAAGGAATGTTTGAGGGTGGATTTTGGTACTTTAGGATATTTAGAAAAAATGAGCTCCTATACCCTCCCAAAGGTGGGGCTAACTCCAGGGGACAGCAAAATCCCAAAAATGGCACGTGGCGGCCATCGTGGAATTTTGGAAGTTACATAACTTCTGAACCATATACCTAGAGACATGATTGAGGGGGCATTTCGGACTAATTCATGATCAGGAATCCAGTCCAGAGGTTATTTTTGATTTAGAGGGCATTCTT
>JAMKCH010037089.1:0-14798 GCA_023653785.1 Ophioderma brevispina
TAGCGGTATTTGTCTTGTTGGATCTAGGAGCGGCAAAATTAGCATTTGGGGATTTAATAGATATGAAAGACATAAATTTGAGCTTAGCTGTTCACACAATGATTAGTATGTGGACAAGAATAATGTGTATATAAAAAACATGATTTGACCGAAAAATTTAAAAGAGACACTGCCAACATTTGAAAAATAGTGCGCCCTCAAGATTTTTCAAAATCGATATTTTAGCATGGTTGTAAAGCTTTTATATACATGAGCCCTCACTGGAATGATTAAGACCAAATCAGCGTCCTTATGGGTAAACGGAACGATTTCATAATTAATGTGGCCGGCGATATTAATTAAGAGACGACAGGAAATTGGCGTTTACACAAGAAAACGCATATCGCAAGCCATAAAGCCTAGGCCATAACGTATTGCCGCAACGCGTTGTGAGAAAGTCACAACGCGTTTTCGACATTTCGGCTACGCGTTGCGGTGTCGGCCAATCAAAATCATGAATTCCTGTGACGTATTTCAAAAAAATAGATCCACAACGCGTTGCTAGATACTTTGCAACACGTTGCAAACCGTCACAACACGTTGCGAGCTTCACAACGCGTTGCAAGCTTCACAACGCGTTGCGAAGGCCCACAAGCCATAAGGGTCATAACTAATTGCCGCAACGCGTTGTGAGAAAGTCACAACGCGTTTTCGACATTTCGGCTACGCGTTGCGGTGTCGGCCAATCAAAATCATGACTTTCTGTGACGTATTTCAAAAATATATATCTCACAACTCGTTACAAACCTTCACAACGCGTTGCGGCAATACGTTATGACCCTTATTGCCTTCACAACGCGTTGTGAAGCTCGCAACGCGTTGTGAAGGCTTGCAACGCGTTGTGAAGGCCATAAGGGTCATAACGTATTGCCGCAACGCGTTGTGGATCTATTTTTTGAAATACGTCACAAAATTCATCATTCTGATTTGATTGGCCGAGGCCGAACGCGTGCCAAAAAGACGCAAAGCGTTGCTACTTTCTCAAAACGCGTTGCGGTCAATACTCTCTTAAAACGAAAGAGTGAAAAACCCACGCTAAAAGCGTGAAATCTCACTCCAAAAAAGAGCCAGCTGAGTGACGCATCTTTTAGAGTGAGACCACTCAAAATAAAGAGGAACAAAATAACTATAAGGAAAGAGTGAACTGAACTTTTTAGAGTGAACTAATCACTCTTATAGAGTTGTGATTCTTTATGAATTTTTTTTTGTTGGTGAGTTTATATTGTTGTGTAGGTCATAATTCATAGCATCGGGGACATGAATAAATATTGTGGCGCATCATGGGCATGATTCAGTGAGACATTTTTTTTGCGTGATGTAGGCACGAATGCCGTGTATGATCACGGTATGCATGCCGTGACATGCATGATGGCGTGTTCGTCATGTGTAAGCGCCTGGCCGGGGAGCTGGCGCAGACTAGTATGTGGGTAGTGATGAATACAAGTAAATAAACATGTAATGCTTCTCCACACGTGCAAATGCTAGAACACTGTGACCGACACATAAAATACTCACGTGAAGATATCTATGATTTCTTCACTAATTCAACTTCATTCAACCGTTTGCTGACGGTCCACTTAACTCGTCCGCCAAGTTGTTCGAAAATAATCACGCGATTGCGGCGTTTGATTGGCTATTAGTTCACGTCCGAAAAAAGGTGAGAATTTTGTTTCTCATCATTTTAGAGCTAAATCCGGTCGAATTAAGAGTTCAAGTGGGCTTCACTCCGAAGAAGAGTGGCATTGAGCCAATCGGTTAAGAGAGTGAGCTATGTTTACCGCGGTGAAGGTGTCGGGTGCATTTTCTCGCTTTTAGAGCTAAAAGCCGTTCGATTAGAGTTAATAAAATAACTCGAAATTCAGAGTGATTTTTCACTCTTTCATTTTAAGAGAGTCGTTGTGACCCTTATGGCTCGTGACCTTCGCAAGTTTGTGAAGCTCGTAATGCGTTGTGAAGCTCGCGTTGTTGTTGATAGTTACTTTGCAACGTGTTGTGGGTAAATTTTTGAAAGACATCACAGAAATTCGTAATTCTAATTGGCCGAAGGCCGCCAACGCGTTGCGGCAATACGTTATGCCTTTATGGCTTGCGATAAACGCACGCCGCATGCATGTTTTCCGCGGCATGCACCCTGTTTGATCGGTCTGTGACCTTTGTGGTATTAATATCAATATGTACGAGTCTATGATATTCATGTAATATACACACTTGCAGATTAAAGTTATGGAAAACTCATGGAAGCCTACAAATTACCTGGATATCTTTAACCTCATATGAGCGTCCCTATCTGTTTTTGAGTATGTTATTTTTATGTGTAAAATGTATCTCCATTCTTCCAATGGCCTACACTATCATTTTAGAGCAAATTGAAGAAATTTTATATTTTGTGGAAATGTGCCAGTGCCGCTTTAAGGGTGCCATCTTGGGAAATACCTGAGTCAGCCTTTAAATTACAATCAGGATTTTTTTGCACAAGTTTGCACGACTTTGGCTCTCGACGCTGTTATGCAATTCTGCTTTACCAAACTGATGATTCCAAATATTTAAACACATTTTGCTTAAACGCTATTTTAAATTAAGGCAGTTTTAAAACTAAAATGATCAGTGGCGGAAATATTCAGAAACTTCTTTTTGTTCGGGGAGGGGTGCTCTATTTATGAATAAATAAAGCGTCCCCTCTACAAAAGAAATTCCTGAATATTTTCGGCACTAAAAATGATCTTTAGTGAAGCAGGCTTTTGGAATACATGCCTTAATGCTTAGAATTTAAAAACATAAATGTTCTTATTTTACTGAGATGTTTAGTAGTTTTTTCTATAGTTTGCTGTTTAAGTGTCAGTGTCTATGGTATCAGTGTCCCAAATTTGGTCCAGTTTCCATACCACATAGAGCCATATTTCTTGAACAAATCACTTTGGAATTCCTTCAGCAGCATTCCATGACATCTGTCGAGTAAACAAAAACAAACAAATAAAAACCAAAGATTTTGAGTACTCAAATGAACTTGTACAGTCATCATCAAGAAATATATTGCAGGAATACTGCTATATTGGAATACTGCTTTGAATACCCTAGATACCTATCTTTTCTTGAGGGATATGTTGTATGCGGGAAAACAAGTTCGTTAAATCTTGTTACCTGCATAATGAATTTGATTCTTGACATAAGTTGCTATCAATTAATCATGTTATCAACATGCATCATTTCGTTTAACACAAAGTAGTTAGTTTGGCCATTATGTTAACTTGTGGTCTCAAAACAATTCCCTCAAGGGCCCTCAAAACAATTCCCTCAAGGACTTACGGGCCCTGCTCACAAACCACAGTGACACCTTTTGGTAATACAATCTGTGATTTGCAAACACTCTTCCATAACTCAAGGTGCTGCAGAAAATTGTTTGCAACAACAAATTATGTTCACAATGTTTACTAGTTCTTGCAATCACTTCCTAAGAAGTAATTGAGTCCAATATAATAGAGTGGACATGGACCCATGGTGCCAAACATCATCGTTCACCCCTCACTACAGAAACGTTAACCCTATAACGCCAAAACAACTGGTCGTAGGTGGAACTGCATCTTTCGTTTAAAACACACAGTGTTAGTTTGGCCATTTGTTAACTTTGGTCTCAAAACAATGTGCCCTCAGACTTACGGGCCCTGCTCACAAACCACAGTGACACCTTTGGTAGTACCATCGGTTGATTTTGTCAAACACTCTTCCATAACCCAAGGGCGGGCCAGCAAATTGTTTGCCCAACAAATATTTCACAATGTTTATCGTTCTTTGCAAATGCATCTTCCTAAGAATAAATGAGGTTTCCAAGTATAAATAAGCAGGAGCAATGGACCCTGGTTCAAACATCATCGTTCACCCCACTACAGAAAAGTTTTGACACTTTTGGTAGTTATTATAGACCCTCTATGCTTGGTAAAAAGTTAGTACTTCTCAAATTGGATATTCCACTTTTCAGTATGGGCCCAGTTTTAGGTTACACAGGGATCAAACTTGTTACAATGCCAAGTCTGTTGAATGTATGCCATATTCTCTGTCTAGTCATCCGGATTACCAAAATTGTCTACTTTTACCATCTATGACAGTTTGTTTCAGAGTTAAGGGTGAAAATGGCTAAAAGATCAAAAAAGGTGTAAATTATCCATTTGTACAGGGGTCCAAATCAGAAATTGCTCCACTTTTGCGTAGAATGAAAGAATTGTTCATTTCTAGCTTAGTGCCAAACTAAGGATCGTTTGTAGCATCTACAATGCATATTATCATGTTATGCGACATAATATAAGGGCACATAAACCAATTGGCGTGACCTTTTTGACCCTTATCTTGGTAATTAAACATACACTTAAACTAATCAAAACTACTTTTTGGGAGTCCACTTCCCGCGGCAATATTTGCAAGTATTTAAGATATAATCATATTACTTTAATGTACTCCCTTACCATTTTTGTCCTTTTAACCCTATAACTCCAAAACAATTGTCGTAGTGGTACAAACTATACATCCTTATACTAATGACATGGAACATTTGCAATTTGATTGGAGCATTTTAAAAACGTTTGACCACTGTGTAACCTAACTTAACCCCCTAACTGAAAAATTAATACCACAATTTGAGAGTACCTACTACCAGCATTGATATAGAGATCCATCTAACTACCAAAGGTGTTAAACCGTTACTGTAGTGGGGGAGGGTTGTGGACTTAACTACCGTTAGAATATCCCATGATATTCTTCTCCGCTCTAAATATGGCAGGGCAGCTCTTTTCTGCTATACTCAATCAATACCGTTGTTGTCTTCACGAAACCTGTGGATACTGGCACTGCGTTCTCAACTAAGGTCTAATTTAATCAATATATATAGATTTTGAGATTTCAAAGCGATAACCAACCGGTCTGTTAAGGGTGGAACATAAATAAAAACGCATACTAGCACATTTAATGACGTCAGATAAATGTCCTGCCATTTCAGACAGGAGACAAGCTATTTTGGTATCTTACATACGGAGAAGGCTGGTTGAAGAAACTGCATATTCTTGGAACTATGCTCTGGCACCCGGGATCTCACAATTATGGTCAAATGCCTTACTAAAATCTGTTATTATCTCAGGTCAAGTATAGTGTCAATTGATCTGAGACTACCTTTGACCTTGGAATGAGGCCTTTGACCTCATTAAAATATTAAGGTTCCCATATTACATCGATGACCCAAGGTTGGATGCAATAGGATTTAAAGTGTTCGAATGACATCAAAGTTTCACCTGTGTTGTGGAGAGCTCATAATCATGGGTATAGTGGAAAAGTGTAAGACTCAATATAAGTAAACCGTAAAGTTAAATACCAACGTTGCCCAACGGTTACGTCCTGGGCAAGACACCAAATCTCAATAGACGATTTGCACGATCCTAGTAATGCATCTCGTTAGTGCCCATTTCAATCTAGAACTGGTACCCGCATCAAGCGATAAAACATTACGGTAAGAGCCGTAATCGTAATACTAGAAAAAACTTACCTATTGTGACGTTGCACTATAGTGTGTAATCGTCGGAGGTGACAAGTTCCGGACACGGGGTACGATCAAAAATACACCTTTGTCATAATTTCAAATCAGTGCCTCGGTTGTTTTTGTTCCTTTGATATTCTACATTTTCTGTAGATTAATTAAGTAAAAAAGGTTAGGTACTTTGTATTGTAGTTCAGGCACTGTCCGGCGACGCGGAACGACAACCAGAATTTTTTTTGTAACATGAACTCTGGTACAAGTTCCCGGATGGAAAATTGGGATTGCATTATGGGGATTGTACAATTGTCTATTGCCCGTCGGACCCAACGATTCTGGGACAAATTTTGTGGGGGAAATTAGAATTCTGGGTGATGTGCGTTGGATAGGCCTGCCACCCAAGTGAATCGAAATGATTGTGGCGATTTCATGATGCAGCCTAATAATAGCTTCAGAGGTTGACACCACATGGCACTCGAAAAACAAAATCCTGGGGTCCAAGGGATTCCTGACGCCTAAGTATTAAAGCAATAATGCACATTTTTTGAAGAGCGCCCCCTAATTTTTCGAAAATTTTGAGATTTTTACACATTGCATTGGTAACTGGCTAGTAAACTATTAACTATACCTGTGAATGTTAAGCTCGAAAATGTCTATGTGTGACAAATGAAGAGGAATTATGGGTGTAATTAGAATAATTATTTATCAGAGATCACCGATAATAATTCAACGGTGCTTGGAATGGAAACGCCTCCTTCCGATGTGAAATAGCCGGGAAATGCGCCATGTACGTGTCTACGCTCATCATTAGTTGTTGTATAGTTCAGGCAAGTCAAAGTTAGAGGTAGTTTAGAGAGGCCTAATTGGTGGCACATTTAATCCTGGAACGGACATAAACGTTAGCATTTCCAGCTCTGCCGTTAAGTCCAATCAGTGATCCCAATTTTAGTTACAACAATCGCTTTTTTATGATAAATAAGCAGTTTTTATCATTCTCGTTCGCAGGTAGAGTTTCCTAGTCAATTACCGACCCCGTCGTAAAAAAGGTGCCAAAATATTCAAATTTGGAAAATTTGGGGGCGCTCTTCAAAAATGTGCATTATTGCTTTAAAGTATACTCACTTCGGTACAAAACGGGCTTTGAGCGATTAATTCTCGAATCCAAGCTTGGTGGATGGGGCATTTGAATAGTGTGACTGTATCGGGAAAACCAAAGGAATTGTATCGTGAAAGAGAAAGGTGAAAGGACATTGTTAACATAACACTAAATAAACATTAACTGAAAACATGAGGTTCATTTGCAAACACATGCACGACGCTAAAAAAATGAACAAACATTTTCCAGAGAAGGGAGGTTGAACCAGACTCGGGAAGTTGCGGTACATTGATCCATGAATCGCGATTCTAGAACCACGCACGGGGTCCATACTGTCCTGATAGGTTTGTATTTTTTATTGGATTTTTTTTCTTGTTTTTGTTTATCCTAGAATTTATTTGTATTTGATTGATTGGGTTTTATTTCCATTTGTTGTTGTTGTAGTGTTGTTGTGTTGTTATTGTTGTGGTTATTTGTTGCTGGTGTGTTTGTTGTTTAGATTATAATTTTGACTGGAATTGTTCCGAAACATGGGGGTGCCAAGCGTGGTTTCATTTAATCAATTGGATGTTTTTTTATGGAAAATATAAAAAAGTAATTTTTGCTTTTTTTGCTTATGTTTGTTGTTAATTTTTGTTTAACTTTATTTTGTTCCATGGATTTTTTTATCATTTGCAAGGTGCCAAGTAGGTCCACCGACTTGTTCGGGGGAATGTTCGGGAGGAAAGCTGTCCCTAAATCAAACACGCAGTTCGGTTCATGTTTACGGGACTCTAAAGAATGATATGGCAGCCAAAAAATGTCTGGTAAATTGGTTTAGCCGACCGAAAAATATTAATAAACTACAAATTAGCTATGAAATAATGTGGCTTTTGATTGAAAACTATATCTGGTATTTTGGGGTTTGCTGCATATGAAAATGTAGTAAGTGCCTCCATAAAGGGCGGTAACCCAAAAAAATGGCAATATATTGTTTTCAATAACCAACCCTCTTTAATTTTAAGCCTGATATATAAAAAAATATAAAATAAATATTTAATGATCACAAACAGTTTCTCAAAACCTCTTAAAAGAGACATATTTAGAATGTTTTTCGATGTGTATGTTACATCACCCCTGCTGAAGTGGGATAAGGCCGAAAAACGGTCGACTTTTTGTGGTTAGCTATATTTGGTTTATATTAGTATTCTATAAGCAATCAAGGTTGCAATTTAAATATTTTATCCTCAGAAATCCCTCGTGTGCCTTCATCACACTTTAATTATAATCATTTTCTGGATGATAAAGAAAGATGAGATGGTCATTATATGTTTTTAAACAAGGCTTAAACGCCAGCAGTATTGGTCACCATCTGGGTTTACCATTGGTAACCAAAACAGAAATGAGAGAGACTCGAGTTTCTAATTATCAAAGAACATGACATTCACACACTTTTAATATAAAATTTTATAATATTTTTGGACGATATTATATTACATACAAGATGGTAATTTTTAAGGTGTTATCTTTAAAGGTGCCCGTTTGGGCCCACATCGTGGAAATTTGAAGAGTCAAAGTAAGATTAAAAATGGTTCAGATAAATCCCACCCCTTTCATTTAAATTCATGGTACTTGACGTTTTGCATGGGAATTTTTTGATAGAAATGATAATAAAAAATGCTCAAGAGAAAAATTGGCGGCCACCATCGATTTTTTTTTTTCATTGTAGTGGCTCCTTAAATTATTGGAAAACCAATAGAAATTAGAAAATAAACACGAAAAAAGCACACGGGACCATTGTTCTTACATAGGGCCTATAAGTATTGTAGCTTGGTAGTTTTTGGGCGGGACACGCCGTGTTGGACACGCACTTAATAACCAAAAACCGCATTTGTAAACAAAATCGTTATGAACTGCGTTAAGCCATCTTGTGACCAGAAAAAAAAGGGACAACTTTCGACGCACTTTATAAACAACATTTCAAAAGTGATTGTGATGAAATTTTCAAAGATTTCCATTAAGAACATTACTCCCAACGTAAAATGTTACGAACGCGTTAAGCCTCTGTGACAAAAACCCAAAATGGGACAACTTCGCTTTGCAACTTTAAACAAATCAATTTGATGAAATTTCGAAGCATCTACATTAAAAGAACACGAACTCGCCCATACCAACTCGCCCAGTACCAACTCGTACATAGCAAATCGCCCCATAATTAATTCGTCCCAGTATTATTTGACTAGCCCCATTTTGGACTTGCCCAATCAACTCGCTTCCATAACAGATAGGCCATTATTAAATTTGCCTGATGCCACTCTTCCAAATAATCTAGCCCGATACCAACTATGACAAGTATTACCTCGGCCCATTACCCAAAATCACATAGTATCAAATGTCCCTATCTCACTTAATCGCTCTCTTATTAACTCGCCAAGATCAAATAGCCGAACCGAATTTTTAAACTCTCCCTTTTCACAAACTCAGCCGATACCAAATCGCCCATTTATAACACGCCCCATATCGGAATTCGCATCTTATTTAATAACTTTTCTAAATGACAATCATTAACTCCCCACATAATCTCACCCCATATCACTTGGCTCCAATATCATTTCACTACCTTCATTCAGCACTCTATATTTGAATTATATCAAAATATCTTCGAAGACGATTACAACATCAAGCAACTCACTTGTTACAAATTGTTACAAAGTATGTTAAGCTAATACCTGCTGTTCTATGGGATAGTACAAGACAACACACCACTGTAACTGAGTCTTAATAATGCTTATGATTTAGGATCATGTTTCGTCAGACAAGCTTCAACTCAACTCTAACTCAACTCTGTGCTACCATTAATACTACAAAACTTTAAATATCTATTCATGACGATACTTCAGTAATACACTATGTAACAATTAATAATAAAAAAAAAACGGTTAATGTTTTGACTATGCTCTATTGGACAGTAAGAGAATGACAACTTGAACGCACTGTAGCGAATTACATGATCAATTTGTCCAATTATTAGCTCACTCCATTTCAACTCCATATCAAATCGCCCACCATATTTCAGCCTACTTAACTAAAAAAATATCTTCCAGTAACGATAAAACTTTAACAACTAAAATTGTAACAAGAATTGTTACAAACTGCGATAAAAGTTTTAAAAAGAGAACTTCAACGCACTATATGTAACAAATGTGATACAAAGTGTATTAAGCTGCTGCTGCTACTCTATATCCCTAAAGTCCCTTTCTGTCGTATAGAGCAACAGTATGAGCTCAACCACTCCATGGCAATTTTATAACAAAGTGGTTTGCTGAAGTTATATTGTCATGGAAAGATATTTAAACTATTTTTAATTTATAAAGTGGAATGAATTAAGGCGAGGCGAGTGGGTATGGGTTGAATTTAAGTAATCTGACAAGAATTGGCCTAAAGATTTTATTTTTTATATACTTCTCTATTGTATTACTTAGTGTAGTGCAGTTACTTACTGCCATATAGAGCAGCAGCAGCTCAACGCACTTTGTAACAATTTTGTTACAAAGGGGATGGTTGAGGTATCGCCATGGGAAGATATTTGAAGTATGTTTAAGTTGTAAAGTAATACTTGGCATAGTTGGTATCGGGATAGTTGATATGGGCGAATTAAAAATGGGGGTGAGTTGAAATGGTGGCAAGTCGATATGGGGTGAGTTAATATTGGGGCGAGTTGTTAATGGGAGGAGTTGGTATGGAGCGAGTAGATATGGGATGAGTTAATACTGGAACGAATTAGTATGGGACGATTTGCTATGGACGAGTTGGTATTGGGCGAGTTGATGCGGGGCGAGTTAGTGTTCTTTGATGGAGATCTTTGAAGATTTCGTCAACATAGATTTTGTTACAAAGTGCGTCGAAGTTGTCCCTTTTCTGTTTTGTCAAAAGAGCTTAACGCAGTTCGTAACAATTTCGTGGGGAGTAATGTTTTTAAATGGAAAATCTTTGACAATTTCATTACTTTTAATTTTGTTATGAAGTGCGTTGAAGTTGTCCCTTTTTTTGTTCTGTCCCAATAGGGACTAACGCAGTTCGTAACAATTTTGTTACAAAGTGCGTTTTTGTTATGAAGTGCGTGCCAACACGCCGTGCTTGTACGGGTGACGTCATTGCATCGTCGCTTACCCGTATGTGACCAATCAGCTTGATACAAGGTCGTCAATATGATGTTCAAAAACTTAACATTGTGCTGAATTTTAAAGGGCTTCACTTTTGCAGAAATGGTATTGTTGGGTGCAAAGCAGTGAATGGGTAGGTACAGACCAAAAGATATTCATTCATCTCTAGCAAAATAAAAGATATAGACTTTCAAACTTTTTTTTGCAAAGGGTCCATATTACCCATGCGTCGGCAATATGGACCACCCCTTCATTGGCAATAGAGGCCGGGTAATATGGACCTCATATGGTCCATATTGCCCCGTCCCGTAAAGTTTCTACATGGGGATATAGGGGGTCCATAACGCCCCGGGGGTCCATATTACCCCGCTTTCCCCTAAGTGCCATCATTGCGAGCAAACGGACCTGAAACAGCATCGAGAACAAGAGTTTTAAAACGAAATACCGTCCCAGAGCTCGCCGACCTGGGCTATCGCCATTAACGGTTACCAAAGCCTGAAACTTGTACTCACCCCTGCGCACACATCTCCATGATATGTGATGACTTGTCTCCACCATAGCCTAAAAATCGCAAGTCGTACGAAGGGCATTCTTTCTTCACTACAACATAGGGTTCGAAATGTGGTTCCCAACGCACCTATTATTGGAAATATAGAAAAAATCAATAACAGTGTTACTAATTCAAACAAATGTGTAAAATGCATCAAAGGTGAAACTTTAAATAAACAGGATCAGCAGAAGTTTAAGATCAGAGTTAGAGTTAGTGTATGTTAATTAAGTAATAGTAATCTCCGTAAACAGGCTCAAAGCGTTCTTGCCAATTATTATTACGCCGCCTTCAAGAAATTGTCACAATCATTTCGCTTGATCTAGGTGGCTGCTCAAAGACATGCCTTACAAGCGCATAAGCCTATCAGCACTTATCAGCACATCGATTGTAATATTCCTCACAGCAGCTCCCCAGATTTAGCCGGATTTAGCGACAAATATGCCCTTAAAATGTTTATCAGACATGTTTTAAACTGTTTTTTTAATCTGTAAAATTACGTTAGTTAACCGCCAGTTCGATAATGCATCCAAGCTGCCATAGGAGACCGTAACTTTATTTACAAACAGTGTAAAATCATTTTAATAATAATTTCTTTGCTTAACCATTGTATATCTTATGATGAAAATACCGTATAATAACGTGCATTTCCCGTTTTAAAAAGATAACAATCTGTGAAATTACATTATTTTGCCGTCACTTATGCAAGCTTACAGTGATATCTAACAGTGAAAGCAGTAGACAAACACACAAAAAAATAAAAACCAATAAACCAAACGCTGCTGTTTAGAAATTTTCTTACAGATGAAAACAATAATGCATTTCATATATCAATGAGGATTTTTGAACGGAAAATCCCAAGATTGCCCTCAAAATACAGAAAACACACGGAAAAAGTGAAAGAAGCTAGGAAGTGAGCACTTTTATGTTCACAATATACAAACTCACCTTAAATGGCACTTCACTAGTTCTCCACTTGTCATAGTTTGTGGGCGCATGACCTGCTGAGAAGATATCTTCGTGAAATTTGAACACTTTCCCTGTGTCAAGCATGCGCAGGAGGTCTTCTTTGGATTTCGGGTACGTCAGACCACGGTAGATCAGAGTTTCAAAAGCTGGAACGATCAATGCCTGGAACAATTTGGATTGTTGAATATTGTTCTGTTTGTTTTTGCGGGTTTTTTTGTAAATGTAAGCTAGTAACTGGAAAGTCATAGCTTCTGTTTCGTAAGATCAATCGTAGGGAGAAGCAGGAAGAACAATGAAAAGTCTGCTTGGGAGGAGTAAAGGAAGAGTTGCAGGCAGGCCCATTAAGAAGAGTGTCGCCCAAATTCCAAAAAAGACACTTTACACACTAACCATAATAGATTTGGAAGCGTTAGAAAGCTTGGACTTTGTTTTAATATTTCACTTGCTGAGAAAGAAGAATCGTTTTCGGTATTAAGTTTAAGATAGTTGCACTTGTCGCCACATTTGCTAGCGCGTAATCTGTATGATGATTGAGCTTCTCTAATTGTGACATCTTGAATATTGAATTTCTCAAAAATAGACAAAGATGGAAAGAAAAGCGCGGGCAAGATCTTTTACCTTCAGTACGAGAGACAACAGGAATGGATCTCAGACGTCTCAACCTTAGATTAAGTTGTGCGAGAATCAGTGTTATGTTGTTTAGGGTGTTCCAAAACCTAACCACCAGTTGCCCACGGTTCCGACCGTGTTATTTCCTGTTGGAAACCGGTGTTAGAAGTAATTAGAGTCCGGCTACAACGGGGTAACGAATAGGGCACTCGATCCAGGTGACCGTCACGCAACAGTAGTTTCATGCTTTATTCTCGTGTCGTATATGAGCCCGTAACTGCTCGGCCTCCCCGCGAGAATATACATTACTTCACACCGGTTTAAACTGACAAGAAGGGGGGGTGAACAGGAGGGTAAAGGGTTGAAAGCCACCCACAACTTACGTGTTCAATGGAACTGAGAGAAAATAAAATGGAGAATTAAATGCAATAGACCATTTGCACCCCACGAAAGCATCTCGTAGTTGCTGCCCATTTCCACCGGGAAATTGCTACCAGAGTTCTGTTGCAAAATATTTGTTGTTCGTTCGCGTCGCCGAACATTGCCCTAAAATTACAATACAACGTACCTTTTCACGTGAAGTAATCTTACAAAAATGTAGAAGATATTAAGGAACCAAAAACAATCGATGGTCAATATGTGTTTAAATTCACGACCAAAATAGTGATATCTTTCGATCGGAACGTGCCCCCTACTTGTCACCTGGCCGGACGAATACCAAAACTATAGTGCAACGTCAGTTTACATCCAGATAGGTTAAGTTTTCTGTTATTTTCATTCGCCTCTTAACCGTTTTAGCCGAATTGAGGTTGGTACACGCTCCCGGATGAAATGGCACAATACGAGATGCATTTCGGGAGACGTGAAATGAGTATTTCAATATAGTGGTAGAGACGTGAAGAACTCCACGTCTCTCGGTTACGTTAAAATGATTAAACTACATATATAATCCTCACCTTCTCGGTAGATGTCGTCGATTTATTGATCAGTACGTCGACTGCTTCCTAGATATGTATAAGACCCATATGGAGATGAAGAAATCAATTCCGACAAAACACATACGGTGTGGTGACGTGTTTTAGTGCAAACGTGCGAAGGTAATTCAACGGATAAGTGAAACTGTAGAGAAACAATTTGCGCATTTTGGTCAACTGAACATTTTAAGCAGATAATTGAGATTGAAAAAAGACAACATGGGTATGAGTAAGCAGAACTATCGATCCCTTAGTGCGCCTGGTCCCATTTAATGATTTATATAGCCATAATCAGTTTCGAATTAAGTGAGAGTCTTGCATATTTCTGGGGTGGATATTGATGTGAGGGTCAATCATTGGCATGTGGGAGACTAGAAATTTGCCTCCCATTACAAAAAAACATTGTGGCCATGTTACATACTTACAATTAGTTTTGGGTTAAGGAATCATTTCGAGGGTGTTGACTAACAGAAGACCCCAATCGCTCAGGCACTTTGAAGGGTTTTTTTTTTTTAGAATTTTGCGTACCCCAAAATCGGTAATCACACATATATTCTAATAATTATAATGGTTAAATTCAATTCCACTTCCCATTGTAGATACAGCATTAATTCACTTGACAATCATTCTCAAGGGAGCACCATACAGTTTCCAACATAACTCTTAGCGTTAGCATTTGTTTTAGTTAGAGCCTTCTCTTTTGTCAGCCGCGATTTGTCCTCCTTTTGTTCGAAGGGATACAGCGCCGATAGACAAGGGAACTTTGTGAGAAGGACGGGACACGACGAGCACCACCATATGTATTCTGCCCCCCCTCGACCCACTCTCCCTTGCCCTTCGCAATCATTTTCTGCTTACATCCACCTTCTATTTAGTTTGCATCACCGTCCCACTCCCCTTTAGGGTACTC
>JAMKCH010037090.1:0-14081 GCA_023653785.1 Ophioderma brevispina
GGCTTTGAACTTTAATCCATTATGATAATAAGTCTTTGGGTTATGTTTGGAAATAACTGTGTTTCCATTCATTCGTGGAAATGTTTAGTGGCGTTCATCTCGTTATGAGAAACCCCCCGATGCTTTTTAAAAAAATTAAAATACGTATGTGTGTGGTCGAGAATCCATGTATATTTGAAATCAATTGGTGATATGAATTTCGTTTCTTGCATGTTTGCAAATACTTTGGGCCTGTGTGTTTATTCCCTAACGTCGCTAAGGATAAAATACTACCAACCTGATGATCACCGCAAAAGGCAGGTAGTGGTATTTTCTTGTTAGATCTAGGGCCAATTTCCCCCTAATACAAGGCAGGGTCCGCTCCTGATTTTTGAAGTGTCAAAAATGGCATTTAGGGACGTAAGGGATATAGGCAGCCTGTTTAATGAGCCTATACACTAAGAGATCTTTAACTAATAATTTTTGTTCAAAGAATACAGTAGACGGTCAATAGACGACTTTTTGAAAGATTCGAACCATCTGAAACAGGGGGACAGGACCAATAGGGAATTGTTTCATGTTGACCTTAAACGTTATTACCGCGTATTGTAACAAACCATAATCGTACATAGGCAAACTATACATTCTTTTTTTAAAATCCTTGTGACCTAAAAGCTTTTTGTTTTACATTTGAACCGTTAACATTCGAATTTAATAACCCCTACAAACCTTAAACGCTATTTTTCTGAATTACACGGTTGTGGTGCGGGTAACTAATTTATTTCTCATACTCTTCAGCATATTTCTTGAAATCTTCAGCTCGATACTTTTCTTTCTTTCCGGGTGTAACATTACATTGCTCTTGGACTAAGGGCATTACCACTATTGTTCGTTTTCTTTTCAAATAATAACTGGCAAAATATATTAAATGGTTGATTCCTAATACAAATATATATATGTTAAGTTTTAAATCCATTATCTCACAGCACAATTTTATTTAGAGCCTCATAATTCTTAGGTCACGATATGTGGGTTCACGAACGATCACTAAATCAGAATAACGGATTTATGATTGATTCTTGACCACTATTCACACCAATAATTTTAATCCTATCAATATGTTGAAATTAATTGTTATACAAAATAACAATACAGACCATGTTCTCTCGCATAAAGAGCGGATCCCCTCATCGACATACGAGGAATTCACTCTTTTCGTTTGTTTTCTTCAAATCGGACGCGTTCTATTGAACGCCAACCCTGATATTCCCTGGTAACAAGTTTTAATAAATGTTTGATTGTGTAATTGGTGGATCTTTGACCCGGGCCGTAGAATCATAGCACCACTAACGCTAACAACGCAGCACGAAATGACACGGTTTAATGAGTTACTTGCGAATTATTGTGAAATATTCACAATCATCACTATAGGCGTTACGATAAACAGATCTGTTCTATTTTTAAATCATGTTTATTTCACACCAGGGTCTAGGACTCGTTAAAACACATGTATTAACATGTAGTAATTCCTAGTACCAGCCCACTGAATGCCACTTCTGTGCGCTGGCGATAAATGACAATCGAATGTTTGGTTATTTTCGCAATATCGTTGTCGGGAGTAAAGTCTTTTTTACAGGTTTCTATAAGAGTGTATATACCTTTACAACGAGGTAAGAGAGTTAAGTGACAGAGGTTATCAATAGAGAGATTTTGCTTGACTGCGTGAGCCGTAAACTTGTATGTTGAACGTTGAAGTCCTTTGTTTATTGATCGATCAAGAGGAAGCACTCGCGTTTCACGTACAGTACAATCCATATCATATGGCAAGTGAACGTCCCTCTTATCTTGGTTTGAACCTCAGACTTTGGTACCACCGTGGTATAAACACGATACATTCAGGCCGCATAGGTCTAGAAAGGTCCTTTATTTTACGTTCCCGTATGCACAGTCAACTATGGATTTTGTAATATTATTAGATTTGCACTAGTGCTCTCAAACCACTCGTATCTGTTTACTTTACAAAACTTTGTGCAAAAATACAGGCAGTTATTAAAGAACCATTCTTGTTGACCATCCTTCAAATCAGACAATAAATTCAAATTTGATCCCCAAGCGGAGCTTAGGTTGAGTAAAAATATAGTACGAATTACTTTTTCAAAAAACTGGAAAAGTTCACATTAGCGAATTTTTATCAAGGCGGAGACCTCTACCATGGACCTACCGATATTGGCTTTCAAAATATTAACCAAATTAGACCATTGAACTTGGGGTAATACAGTCCGGAACTAGTATTTTAGAATCAAGTCCTACTAACACTGACGCACAATATCTATTGTAACGGTAATGAATGTCCGAGAAAATGGGAGTGCTGTTAACAGGTCGGTCGATAAGACTATTTACGGGGCGACTTTGGCTGCAAATCAACAGCTTGTGGGTGTGAATGGATTATGCACCATGCAAATCCCAGGACAATGGAGTTCAATTTGTTAACAAGACAGGGTGGTTGCGATGCGTTATTTCCACTTATTCGGAGCTAAAATTGTTATAATTTCTTTCACTATTTTTTGTATCAGAAATTTGCCTTTATCTACCACTGGCTTGGACTTAAATCTCATTTTATACCATTTATAACTATTTAAAGTAAGTAATACAGTCAGGAACTAGCAAAGTATGAACTCACTTTGCGCGAAAAATTCAAAATTGCAGTGAAACTCGTGCCGCTTGTATTTACAGCGATAATGTCTATCGTGAATTTAGAAACTTGTGGCCAAACTGAGCTGTTTATCATACTTCCAGGCATCACTGATCAATCTCGTATGGAACGCTTGCACGTAAAGTTGCCTTGTGCAGTTCATTACCGAAGAGGTTGCGGTATGCCTGGATAATTTTGTAAAGCACACTTGATGCATCATAATTCAACCCAGTAACTTTGTTTTCAGTGAATACATGACAATAATTGTGCGGACAAAAATAGTGTAGGGCACAGATACTATTTTACAGGTTTTCTTGTGGGTGTTTATAATCAAGAGTCCATTGTTAGTTAGATTGGACGGGAATATTACCTCATAACCTTAAAAGCCAGGGGCGGAAATCCGCCCCCCCCCGACTTTTTTTGTCGTATCTCCAACCTATTTGTTATGTTGCAGGCCGAAACTGCATGACTTTTTTTCTTTGAAGCCTTTTGCGCTCGATTTAAAGGTCCCAGGAAATGAGGATGATAAACCTACTCCAAATCTTACGGGGCATTCCATTCCAATAAACAGGGCCACAAAAAAGAATACACTACCAGTGACATCTTAGTGAAACTATTGATTTTCAGTCAGTGCAATGAATAGATTAAACAGAGAATTAAAAAAAAAAAAAAATCAATAGTTTCACTAATGAATTCTCACCACCCTAAATATTGAACGCTTTCTCGTCCCTCCTTTTAGACTGGACACAGCCATATCAATTCTATGGCATTTTCCTGGGACCTTAAGCCATGTTTGAACAAAATCGCACCTACGGAATGAACTCGGCGTTACGTAATGCGCGCCCTTTTTATACGTGCGCTGCAAGTCTATTTTCCCATTTAAATTAACACGGAACAGCAGAATCCAGTTTTTTTGTGCTAAGGATACAGTAACACTATGTTTTATCTTATTTATTTTGATTTCTTGTAGTAAAGGCATGTGTGCGCATACTTTGGCCACACATCATGGCCAAAAATCGAACCTTTTGCTGAAAAAATGGCGAAAAAACATGAATTTTGCGATTTTATTAGATTTCGTATTTTTGCATACGTCATGTTTGAGTCACTGTGACTCATACAAGGTATGTTTTTATACTTTCTTTTTGTATCAATGGACTCGGGAGGTTCATAGCTAGAAATTGGTACCATGTAATAGTTCATCAATCCGTTTTCGAGATACTGGGGGGATGGAATCCGCCCCCCCCCCCCCCCGGCGGCGAGATGGGTCCAAAACCCGGTCTTTTAGGGTTAGCAGATGCATATGTAATTCCCTCATAAACAAATCAAGGTTATCACCAACTTCTTTTTGAAGGACCGCTATCTTGTCAAAACTCCCATGAAAAATTCAAATTGAAAAGCGGAGAAAAGAAGCCCAAATATATTTTCTGTACATTTTGATACCGCTTGTCTCGTCTTAGCTCCTCAACGTTTGAGGTACAAAGGTCGAACGTTTCATTGCATAAATGCAAAATCATCATGTTAATGACCGTATACATACCGACGCTTATTCACTTCAGATGTTGATTTACCCACATTGATAACATTCCGAGATATCACAAAAAATAAGGGTTCTAGAAAAATTGGGGGCGTAATTTGTTTACTGGACATTCCTCGTGGTTCTCTTTTTTTAATTGATCGCGTGCATTTGTCATTCCATACACCAGTCATGCACATAGAATGCCATGTAACAATGGATTGAGCCGTCTTGAAATTGTGTTGTATTTTTGTTCAAAAATGTTGCCATTGCCTAAGCGGGTCAAATGCGAAGGACGAATTGGGCTTCCTTTTGCTCTATCAGTTGACATAATTATGCACACGTTTTAAACTTGTGATCTTTCCAAAAAGGTGGCAATCATTTTATGGACGTGTTACAATAAAGTACATCCTGAGGAAAAAAGAACATGAAATAAAGAATAAAATTGGCCAAGTGTTTGGCTACAACCATGTTTGTCATATGTTATCAAAATTTAATGACACCTTAATGAGTCCCCACTACCCAGGGAAGTGAATCCATGCAATTATTTTTAACCACGTAAACAATGCCTTTTGTTGGGAGCTATAGAAGGCCAGATCAGTCTGTGGTTTGCCTCTTTTCCCTGCTCCAAGCCTCGGTGCAAAAGAGGCCCACGTTTTTTCGAGTTGTTTGTTCCTTACCAGAAAAAAAACGATACAGAGGTCCCTAGGGCTTGCTCGTCCAACGACATTGTCATTACGCCGAAGAGTGCTTTGCACTCCGACGGAAGGTACAAAAAAGCCAAAGTCACTGATTTCTTCGGAACTACCGCAGATTGCTTTCTTTTAAATCCTCAGCCATCATCGAGAGGTGGGTCATTGAGGCCACGAAAATCTCTGGGACGACACGATTGACGACTGATGAGATGATAGGCCGATGAGAGCCCGCGAAAATGCCAACAAACTGTCTTCGTCGTTCTGGAGAAGACACTATTAGAAGCAACGTTTCCCGCCAAACTGTAAATCAGAGATTTCTTCAACATGGGTACCGAGCAAGACGAACGACCAGATGTCCACGCCCAATTCACCACCAGATGTAGGGAGCATAGAAGATTACAGCTCAGACACTGGCGAAAGGTGGTCTTTATGGACGAGAGCCGCTCCATCTTGACCATCAATATTGAAGACAACGGGTTCGTCGATTCCGTTGGTGAGAACCTCTGAGATAAAACTGTACCAGGAAATTGACTCAAGGTGGTGGCGCTCAGTGATGTATTCGCCCTGGAGCTAGCACACTTTGTAAACACATCTCAAGTACAAAAGGTTTGAGTGATTAAAATATGTGACAGGAAACGACCGGAACCCTGGAACTTGATTCTTAAGTGCCGCAAGTGGTGCCTTAAGGAGAGGGGGTCAAAACAAAGTTGTACAGGGGTCAAATTTGTAAATTGATCCAATCATGTGAAAAGCAAACCTGGTATGTGGTTAACCATACGGAATCAGAAAAGGTATAGTTTGTAATATGTACAGCCTAAATTTTAAGGAGTTATGGCTAAAAAACAGCAAAAAAATCAATAATAAGGGTCAACTTCAGTTGTACAGGGGTCAAATTTTAAAGTGGCTCCGAGTTGGATAAAAAATGGTGCAAATTATTGGTGGAGTTCATATGAGTTAAAATAAGGAATAGCTATGACTGTTTATTAAAATGCTTTGTTACCGATGTAGGGGGCGATGTAGAAGGTCAACGTCCATTGCATTCAGGGCTTGATCTTGTTACTCCCTACTTTCTTAAGCACGCATTTGAGACACTCAAAACTATTCCCTTAAGTGATCCATGAAGCTCACCAATAATTGCAACCAGTTATCCAAATCGAGCAATTTTAAAATTGACCCTGTACAACTGAAATTGACCCTTTTTTATTGATTTTGCTGTTTTTCGCCTATAACTCTGAAACTTTAGGCTTGTACATATACAAACTATACCTTTTCTGAATCATTATGCAGACACATAAACATGGTGTGCTTTTCAACATGATTGGATCAATTTAAAAATTGACCCCCTGTACAAACTTTGTTTTGGACCCCTCTACTTAAGGCACCACGTGCAGCACTTAAGATATCACGTTTTAGGGGTTCCTGTCAGTCTGTCAAACAATTTAACCACTCAAACCTTTTGTACTAGAATGTGTACAAATGTGTGCTAGCTCAGGGTTATATGGGCCGGTATTCATTATGGAGGGAAAAAAACGTCACTGGTGGGTCAGATGAAAACCGTTGGTACCTGGACATTCTGGAAAACCACTGCTTGCCACATGCAAAAAGGGTGTATGCAAAAAGTTTTCGGCTGCAAGACGACAAAGCCACGCGCACAGACCACCGCACACTGTAGTGAGACAATTTATTGAGGGAGATGGGGTGGAGCAGATCCCATGACCTGCTTGCTTCACTGATTTGAACCCTATCAAGCATGCCTGGGATGCCTTAGGCCAAGTAATCAATGGGCAGGGACTCCTGAGCTTACAGAGTTAGCTAGGCTCTGACGAGGGTGGGACGCTTACGAGACGTCATAACAACCTTGTGGACACTATGCCGCGACGTATTGACGCAACTGATTCATGCCAAAGGTGACAAATATACGTAATTAGTGAGTGGTTGACTATTGAACATTTCGATGCATAAATTATCACAAAATGTGTCGGTAAAAATGAGTGATATAAATTTGCCAGGTCCAAACCTTAGTTAAAGCGGTATAGCCCCATAATTAGTTCATCCTGGGGGTAATGTTCAGAAGTCTGTTTGTTAGCGGTGTCAAATGATTCCTCTGTCCCCCAACTGAAGCGGAAAATTTTTCATTTAACCGATTTGGTGATAGTACCATTTGCAAGTTCCAGGGAAAGTCTTGGTGACCCCCAGACCTTAAAAATTTTTGCATGTAATTATCCAAGCAATGCCATACACTGTAAAACATTACCATTTTTGGATCCTGTGAGACATTATACGAAAAAACTTTTGATGTTTTAACCAAAATTGTCATCAGATAATTTACCCATATGACCTTGAACTGTTAAAGGACTATATACCACTTTAACCAAAAGAAGTGACCAAGAGGTTTCATCCTGTTAGTGCACGGGGAGTCCTGGGGACCCCACACTAAGGAAACCACTTTCCCGGTTTTGCCGAAATTGATTACCACGTGTAAAGGGTCATTAAGACAACCCAAAATCAGCCATAAAAATACCAGTTGTTGTTTGGGCTGTAAATTAGGGCAAAACATTGTTTTCAACAACGGAAATTTGAGGGGGGTGTTTTTCTCTTTTTTTTGGCAAAAAGAGGAAAATTCCATATGAGCCGCGCATTTACATAAAACTGTTTGATAACTTATTTTATGCTGATATCTACTCTAGAAAATCAAATTATTGTATATTTAACACAAAACAGTTTTAGACAATCCTGATTTTTTAGGGGTTGCAAAATACACGTATCCCTAGGGTTTGTACAGTAACGGTTTTTAGAAAACGTCCACAGTGAAATTCTTTCTTTGTTTCTCCGCCATAACGAGTTAGATAATTATTTTTATTGTGTTAGTGATAATTGCTTACTTACATGCATGTGTGCAGAATTCAGCCAAAAAATGGCTATGGTTCTTTGATTTTAAAATATCTCAGCCGACTTCGTTAGTGTCCTGGGACCCTGACGAATTAACTCATTACGGCTTGGCCGATTTAACTTTTTTGGTATGAAAAACCACGCATTAAATGACCAACTGTGCTTCAGCATAAGCGAATAAAAGCATAAGGGATATATCACGTGGAGGTCATCTGTAAGCATCCTATTGTTCTCGTTTGGGTCATCTCTTCGCTGAGGGTTGATAGGGACGTTTTGTTCCTTCCCGCCGTTTACCCGAAATTTGTGCACATTCGTTGCAAGTAGCCGTTCGTGTAGGATGTGGTGTGTTCTGTGGTCAGTGATAAAAATAAGCCGTATATTTGGTCATAGTCGCGTGAGACATAACATAAAACTCAAATGGAATAACAGTTTATAATAGGAGCGTATATAATGGAAGTACTTAATTGCTCTCATGGACAAGTAAGTTTTATCGTCTTGGATCCTCGGTGATATATAACTGGGATAATTCTGCATTCTTTGCGTCACACCCCATTTCCCATTTGTTGTTTTCCCTCACATTCCCTAATTGATTTCATTGCATTTTTTCTTTATAAAAGTTTTTTCCTGTTGACCCCATTTGTGTATCTACCTTGTACAAATTTGATGTCTGACCCTTTCTCTCGCATCTACAAACCTTTTTCTTTTGACCAGCTCTCTACATCTCCTCCTCATTGACAGCAATGACGGTACCAGGGACTGATTGCCCTATTCTAGCCAGACTACACTTCTGAGAACCTTCATACCCATCTGCCCAGCATCTCTAATTCTTAGTTCTCTCTCTTCCACTCAATGCTGTGTAGCATCAATAAGAAAGCCGTGACATAGTTAACTACATGCTTCCTTCCCGCACATTTTGATATCTATGGTTTCTCCGACACTTGGTTCAACTCCGGAAGAGATGAAGCTTCCCGCATGGACCTTGGAACTACTCTGTCGAAAAATTCAATTTCGATCAGTTCGTCGTGGAGGCGGTGTCTTGTCTTTTGTTCCCCTGAGCTTAGTATGTAAATAGACTTGACCTTTCCAGTAATTGCGTGACTTGATCTTTTTTATTGAAGTTTACAATTCCTCCATAGTTTATTGTTGGTGTAGTATACAAACCCGATTATGTTACGTTTCCCGATTTCATTCAAAGAACCTCACATGACCCTTGCCCATTTCCAATGAAAAGATGATCTGTTACCTCATGGGTGATTTCAAACATCCATCTTTTGGCTCATCAATCGGAAGGGTCCCAAGTGAGAGATTTATATTAATTTATTCCTGATTTTATTTCCCTTAGTGTCGTCCAACACGAATAAAGACAAAATAAACTGGTCACACAAGTGTCAGTCCTTAATGCGAAAAATCTTAACCAACGAATCGGTGATTGCCTTAACATCCATTCAGGGATTATTATTAATGACCTCTCGGATCATTTTCCAATCTTTATCACTAAATCAAATATATCTAGATTACACTCCATCACCGAAATACCCCACTCAATCGTCACGCCAACTCAAGCCCCATTAATAAAGAGACATAAACCCATGCTTTTCCACTGATGATTGGCATTGAAAGTAATTGACTCCACAGACCTGAGCACGGCCTACAGTATATTTGAGAATAAATTTCAAAAAATTGTTTGGACAGCCATTGTCCTATTATCATAAAAGAATATCCAAACGTATACACTAAAAAGCCTGGGTTACCAAAGGGTTTTAATCACAATCTATAAAACTAAAGATACTACTCTATAAACAGTTACTGTTTCATAGAAACCAACTACCGATAAAAAGTTAAAATACAAAGTAATAACCACCTACTCACTACTTAGGCTCAGCAAAAAAATCCTTTATTCATCTACAATTGAAGGACAACGAAATAATCTCAACTAATGTGGGAAAAAACGTTGAACAATTATTAGGACGTATAAAACAAACTAAAAATCCTGATTTTTTCCTTTACTAAACATGGATTAAAGACTTAATACAATAATACTGAAATGCTGAAAAATTTGAATGACTTTTTGGCCAACCTTGGTAAAACACTGGCTGAAAAATCCTAAGCCTCCACCAACCTTCAAAAACCACCCCTTGCAGTACCTCTAATAGTTTATTGATGTCCACCTAATTACAAGGAGGAGATTATTAAACTAACCTTCAAACTTAAAGCTAGTTACAGTAGTGGATCGGACGGTATAGCAGCACGCTCACTAAAACAAATTGTTCCATCAATAAAGTGAGGTCACTGCCCATCTTTTTAAATTATCAATAACAATGGTACGTACCATACCAATAAAAAGAGCCAAATCGTGACCCCTATTTTTAAAGCGGGTGATAAACATGATTTCTCAAACTAGAGGCTTATATCCATTTTGCCAACGTTGAGTAAACTCTCGAAAACAGTTGTATAGTCCGTTATTTAACTTTATCACCCAAGAAATAAACTCCTTACTTCTCAACAATTTGGCTTTAGGCCTAAGGAGATATACTTTCATGGCAATCAACCAATCTTTACTGTACTATTGCACAAATTTAGACAACAAGTTACATACAATGGGCATTTTCTTGATCTAAGCAAGGCCTTTGATACATCAACATGAAATTCTTTTATCTAAAACTTTATATTATGGTATCAGTATCAGATGGCTTTGCCAACGATTGATGAGAAGCTACCTGACAGGCAGATATCAACGATTGATCTACAATAACATCACCTCTGACTCCGTCAGCATTACATGCGGTGTTCCGCAGGGCTTTATACTTTGGCCCTTCTTTTCCTACTTACATAAATGATTTTACCCCTCAGTTCTAAAATTCCCCAGTTATTTTAATTTGCAGTGACACGAATATTTGATTTTCCCACTCAGACCCACCCGCTTAAACTTTGAGCAAATAATTCACACTTTGAACTAAACACATATCTAATGGTTTAAGCTAAATAACTTTCTCTAAATATAAAAGACTAATTATATGATTTTAAAAATAAACATAGTAATAAACCGAAAATAACTTTAATATTACAAATTGATGTGATACTCAATCTTCCAGGTTGGGACTCAACCAAATTATTGCACCTATAATTGACTCTGATATTCCGGAATTCCCATACACAGATGTATCCAAAATAGTTTCCAAACATACATTGGATGTGATTCGGTAAGGTAGTCCTTAGCTTCCAGGCATTCACTTAAGACTCTTTACATTTCTCTCATTCTTCCATATTGTCATATGTGCGATGATCTGGACTGATTCTTAACAATCCATGCTTGAATCGGTCTTTCTATCCAAAAACGCGCCATCCTTACCTGTAACCAATTCTCTCTGGCCGCAATACTGATCCCCGTTTTTTCTTTTTTCTACTCTTAAAGTTGCAGCGATATCTATCAACTTCAACTTGCATCTTTTAGGTACCAGTTATCACCACATCTTTTACATTGGATATTTTTTTCCTTTATTTCTGAAGACTTTTTTAACGTTGACACTCCTTTCCACAATTATGATACCAGGCATGCTAATGACCCTTTCATTACACCCACCAACAATGTTCTTGCCAGTAATACCTCCAAATCCCAAGGTCCTAAGTTATGATGCAACTGCCCTCTGAACTCCAGAATTCCCCCTCCCTATCAATCCTTTAAAAAATAACGTTAAAAAGTCTCTTGTCAAGCTGTATGAATGACATTCCTGCTTAATTAGATTTTTTCTTTTTACTTTTTCCTCTTTCTCTGTATTTTCAATATTCATATATTCATATCCAATTCACAACGGCATTAATGTACTCACTCTTAACTTGTCATTTCGTCTATAAACATTAAGTCAGACACCATGTTTGTCCACAGTTTGTCCTGTGGTCTGACAATATTGTCCTTCGTCTGGCCCCCCCCCTCCCCTTGGTATTATTTTGTATTTAAGGCTCAAACTCTTTTACCCTTCTGCAGAGGGCACTACGACTTCATTCCCAAAAACGCCTTGCGTTAGCAGTGTCCTCGTCCCTTCAACCTGTATGCATCTCAAAATACTGCTTTGTAATTGGAATTTTCTGTAATATTGTCACATCTGATATGTATACTTTTGCAAGTAGATCTCATTTAACCATAGTTTTAATATTTAACTTTATCTTCTGTTCCAACCAATAGTTGCTCTTTTACCTGAACCTAGGGTATCTGTATTATTAAGTTGTCTATCATTTTGTTTATTTTTTTATACATGTTTTTGTGAAGAGACAAAATAAAATTGAAAATAAATGAAAAATAATGAAGGAGGACATAACCTCATCGGTGACGCTGTATTATTTGGTTAGCGTCAATCATTTGTTGTGGACGTTTCGTGTGACGGGAATTTCCGAACTGTTATACGGGAATGACGCATCAACTCCAAGACAATTTTCAATTCCCACCAGTTTAAATATCGGAGTTGTGACCTGTAATATTCCCCGTAGAGTTTTTGGGTCAGATAGAACTCGTCGGACTGGCTTGGTGATATTTCGAATGTACTTCTGGTTACTAGTAATAAATGGGCGATAATCAATTAGGGTTCTTGCGAATTGGGACCCTTATCAGCTGTTTGGAACTTGGGAATTATAACAGTTTTCAAATCAATCGGCGGCAGCCACACAGTGTTGCCTTTGGTGTTCTCTCGCTGTTTTCAGTCAATTCAAAGCATTGAATGTAAGGAATCGTGGTGCAGTGCCTAATTTTGAAGTTTATACAGACGTGATTTGAGGGGTAGGTGGTGAGAAGGTGTCGGCGTGGGAGACCGTGTGTACGTGTGGGAGACTCTTTGGGACGAGGTGGTGCAGAACTAGACGGATTCGCCCAAGGTTGCAGTGGGAAGGACTTCCTTTATCTAATATCCTTTTATAATTAATTTACAGTTAATGGGTGTGTATGGTGGCAGTGCTGCAGATCACCTAGTTCTTGTTTTTATCTTGGCCTGTAAAACAGGCCAAGTAGATGACTTTATTCACCTAATGATAATTGTTTTGGTCTTTGTTTGCATTCCACGGTTCGTGCTTACATTCATGCTTGTTAATAGCGTCCGTTTTATTGTGATGGTTTAAATCAATACAATAGTCAAGAAGTGTAGAAAGTCACTGGGGCACGCCTTTTCACACCTAAGTTAGATTTGGTCAACAACTGGTCCACAGCCAGCAAGCAAAGTCCGCTGTGCATGGATTACACCAAACTTCAGGTCACGCACTGCTGACATTTCAAAAACACGGACATTTAACTTCACATTTCCAAGACAAATCGATGACCGTGTAGGAATTATTTTGTCTAAAATGTCCTTTTATACCCCCCGAAACAGTCAACAGAAAACTTCTAAACGGTCACATATTGTGTTGTAAAACCTTATTAATTAAACCCGAATATCCCAAATTTCCACAGACGCCTATAAAGTCTGTGGAAAAAGACTGTATTTGAACAATGGGACACTATAACAAATAACTCAGCGGGCTGTTGTCGGCTGCTGTGACAACTGTCAATGGGTTGTATTTACAAGCTTTTAACCAATGCGTATGGTAATGTGTTGTGTGGGCTGATTATATCTAAATTGAGCCCCGTTTGGGTTGTGTTCATTTATGCCCATTTATATTGGAATGGTCAGTATTGGAAAAGGAGGGAGACAGCGTTTCAGCAGAACGCTTGTTAGTATGTTTTGTGCTTTTGTCCCATGTAATTAGACATCCATTCGTAATTCAATCTTTTAAATCATGCATTTCGCATGGGAGTTAGTAATTTTGTTCGCTTAATACAACGGGGTAATAATGCGTGGTTCATACAGATTTAGTCGATTGGTCAAAGGCGCTTGGCATCAGCGGTCAATATCTTACAGTAGGGGTTTCAGTATAACATCCTCGATGGAATAACAAGCGACATCATAGAATGCTTAACTCGATTGTATGCTTTTGCCCCCCCCACTTGCTGCCTACATTCCCTTTCTGTTTGACTTATGTGCAGTGTATTTTTTCACATTCCAATAACAATGCAATTTTCATTAACATTCACTTTTTCTAGTGTTTGTTTTTACTTGTGACTTCGGGATATTTTTCAATGGACTGGTCCTGTTGGCTAACTTCATAAAAGCAGATGTACACGCACATCGCGTTAATCAATCTTATATCATTTCATTTGTTACGGTCACCTTGACCAAGGCCAAAAACCACCTCAAAACACCGGGTTCAAACTCCTGGAATTAACTAGGACAAACATTTAACTTGATTACAACTATAAAAACAAAGATTTAGTTTAAGTGTGTGTCTAAAATCA
>JAMKCH010037091.1:0-14664 GCA_023653785.1 Ophioderma brevispina
ATGCATGCCATGCCCATGCCATGGCCTACACATGGCGATCCTGTCGAGGGACCCCAGGGACAGGATCGCCTGTTGGGTCCCTCAACAAATATAGGGTTAAGTACTTGAACATCAAGTTTAATCTTTAGCATCAACTTCAAATAGCTCCCCTTAGTGTGTTTTGGATCCAAATCATCTATCTGAAAAGCTTAATTTGTTCAGAAAAAACAATTTTACCTGCTTTTTGGTGCACTTTCAACGAAAATAGGCATGATATAGGCCTGTGTTAGCATCCTGGCTTAGAATGTTCTTTTAACCAATCAGATGACAAGAATCTATATATTCGGTATATAAAACAAATATTGACTGCTTTTTATTCAGAGCATGGTTGAAACTATAGGCCCTCGGTGATCTCGAAACCATACTATGCCCCTCGGCTTACGCCTCGGGGCATAGTATGGTTTCGAGATCACCTTGGGCCTATAGTTTCAACCATGCTCTGAATAAAAAGCAGTCAATATTTGTATAATGAATCTTTGGCCAATGGTTATTCTGACCAAGTATGTTACACTATTGGATGGATTGATGGTGATACCAGAATATGTTTGATGAGCTTATTGGGCTATGATTTTTTTATTAACTTTGTTGAAATGAACCAGTTTATTTAAAAAACTAGATTAAAGTTGTTGTGGGTGACAGGCTTTTAAAAAGAATAAAATGAAATATTAGGTTATGTTTTATTCCATAATATGTTCGTTAGGGTGATGGACTCTCTCTAAAAACTAATGTTAATTAGCTTATGGGGACATAGACTTTTTTAAAAGATCCCAAGGCTAAAAACTTCCCCATAAGCCAAATATTTTACAGTCACGCACACAGACACACATGCACGATATCAAGTTATACCATGTCATTTTATGACACTAAAATATTTGTTTGGTGTGTATTGCCTCAAACTTCAAACACAAATCACTGGAAGTCATTAAGAATTCCTGACTCTTTGCTAAAATTTTAATAATAAGCTTTTTTGAAGCATATCTATTGAATCATAAACAATCTAGAAGACAAACATACAAGCCAGCTAAAATCAATGAGTGTACCTTTAAAGGTGCTTGTTCCGATCGTCTTTAGGACCCCCTGATTTTCCCGAAGTAGTATCAATTTTGATATCAAATGAAAGGACGTATTTTTCTCATTGTCGTCCTGAAATTTCAGCCCTCGACTCCATTTCATTCTCAAGATATAAACGAAAAACCGCCGTTTTAGTGGTTAACCATTAATATTAGCACAGTATTGAATTGGACTTTGCAACATGGATTATTGCTTCTACCGTCAAAACCGCAAGCTTGTTTCCCACGGTACTTGATAGGGGGCACATGCAAGTGCTAGGCTCTTATATCATGTAGAGTACACAATAGACATAAATCGGAACAAGCACCTTTAATATCATCCTGTCATTGTAATCTTTTAATATTTTCCATTTCAGAGGAACAACAACATGAGATCTACATGGTTCAGAAGGGTCAACTTGTATTTGGAAGAGAGAGGGAAATAGATCTGATATTGAAATATGCAAAGGGTGAGCCAATTGACATTCCAGAGACTAAGGATGCTGAAACCACCAATCAGGAGACAGAAGAGGGTGAATCAGCCAATGGTATGCCTCCTATGGTAGTTGTTGCAGATCCTGGCCAGGGAAAGTCTTCACTCATGGCTAGGGCTGTGATGGAGGCTAGAAAGGTAGGTGAAACACATTGAATAAATCTGCAAAAGACGTACCATATACCATAGAATTAATTTTCCTGCCACAATCTCCAAAAGTTTGCATGTTTCTCTCCGAAGCTGAGGCTACTGGATCATTTCTTTTTTGTGGGCTGCCAGCATAGCTGGTAGGACCACTTAGCAATCTGTTGTGCATGTGTATGTGTATGTGTGAATGAATGATTGTATGTGTCTCTAAAAGCTACTAAAATGTTATGTTTTTTATTTAAAATTGACCTCAATTGAAAAGTTGAAGTTCAATTGGAACCAAACTTGTGTCATAGGTGCACCATTGGATCCCTCGTATGTTGATGAGGTCAAAGGTCATGTGCCAAGGTCAAAGGTCATGGGCGGTCAAGTTGAAATATAGGCTAAAATGTAAAACTGACCAAGATAGGCTGGGTGGCCCACAGCTTATATTCTTTGAATATAAGCGAGCGCGAAAGCCGAGAATCGCGCAATTCAAGTTTGTTCTGTGAAGGCAAAGTAGAACATTTTGCCAGAAAGCCCCTTACATTTCTTGAAAGTGTGGTATTAACATGGTGGTATTGCGCAGAGAATAATGGTATGATTTTTTGAAATGGTACTCTCTCTGCAACAAATTATTTTAAGTGGACAAACAAGGCCTAAAGCTGAGTTCTTCCATGTAGAGAGTACCAGTTAAAAAAAAACACACAAATCTTGAACAGATTTATAAATCAAGGTGAAAATCAAACTAGGCAATCCTTTTGACTTAAAGAAACACTGGCACATTTGAAAAATAGTGCACCCTCTAGATTTTTCAAAATTGATATATTTGCATGGGTGTAAAGCTTAGCCCTTATCTGAAATCAGCACTCGGTGCACTTAAGGGTATAAACAGAACAATTTGATAAATAATTACTCCGGTGACATTAATTCAGCAGACGATGTTAAAATGGCGTTTAACACAAGAAAACATGCCGGAGTTGATTCCCACGGCATGCACCTTGTTTGACCAGTCTTATTCATGCAATAGACAAATTTGTTGAATAAAGTTACGACAAACGTAAAAGTTGGCCTACATATTACCTGGATGTCTTAAGCCTCTTATTGATGTCCCTATCTGTTTTTGGGTATGCAATTTTTATCTGTAAAATATATCTCTATTCTTTCAATGGCGTAGACTATCATTTGTGAGCAAATTGAAGAAATTTCATTTTTTTCCTGCAAATGTGCCAGTGCCGCTTTCGATACAAAAGCCAAAATTGCCATCACCCAGTGAGAAAAATAGAATATCCCTGTAAACATAGTTAAACAACATTGACGTAGTAAAACGCAGTATAAGGGGAGTGTATCAACCTCTAATATCAATATGGTACCTTATTGAATGATTGGTTTGTATGTATTACAGGTGATTTGAATGTACCTTATCGAGTGATTGATTTGTATTTATTGCAGGCTGGTTTGAATGTATTTTCCCATTTTGTCGGGTGTACTGCGGAATCCAACAAGGCTTCCAGTGTCCTATCCAGAATGTGTAAAGCAATTGCTAAGGATGATGGTGAGTTTAAACTAAATCACACATCCCAAAACAAGTGTTTTTAAACAATTCTTTGTCTCCATAAGCTAATTAATATTTATTGGGTCTTAGAGACAACCCATCATCCTATTTACCATATTTTGGAAACAAGCGTAATCTAGTATTTCACTTTATTCTAAAGACAACCCATCACTAAATTACAGTTTGAAACAGTTGTTTAAAAAACTGGTTCATTTTGACACTAATAATTGTTACCCAAAGATAGTTGAAAACAATTGTCTAAAAAATGGTTCATTTTGACACTAAAAGCAAACTTTAATTTACGTAAATAGTATTATATTCTATGGTGTCAGGAAAACTAAGGTCCCTCAAGGCATAGAAATTGTGTGTTGGTATGTCTGTTGATGAGGGTGAGATAGGATGGGATGTGATTTGTAGGTCTGGGTAAGGTGAGATACGATATGGCAGAATGAGTTGAATGGGATGAGGTTGGGTGGGTTATACAGGCAACAATTACATCATATCACTACAATTTATTATTTTCGAAATCAGTTCATCACAACTAGGACCCTGCCTGCCTGTTAAAGGAGTGGCCTGATTTAAATGTTAATGTTTTGATCTAACATTGCTTTACCTTGAGACCTCAATACCCCTCTCTAAAGTTTAACACTGATATTTCAGTCTGTTTTGTTATGAAACTAAACACCTCATTTCGTCAGGCCATAGAATACTGTGTCATGGTCGACCAAAATGGGGCAATTTTTTCACTCATAATGTCCAAACACCCCCGTGTTTTTTGGGTTTAGAATAGTCCCACTGTATCTCGGCATTTCGTAAAAGGTGACTAAAAGGGATCCCTATGGTTCGGGGTTTAGGACCCCGCTGTCCCCCTACATTCGGTAAAACCGACTAAAAGGGATCACTCGTCTAATATTCCAACATGATCGTTGTAGTTATATAGGGGACTTGTATTATTATAAGATTATACTCAATGTAGTAGAAAAGTTGGTGTTTCCTGTTTGTATTGATAATTTTACTTGTATAAGTAAATGTGTTATGTTTAAATCTTTTCTCTAGTATTGCTATCCATAGTGGCCCTGTATTAAGATTTACGAAATATTTCAATGGTGTAATAATAAATCTTGCTTTGCTTTTTTTTTTGTCTCGCCTGACTTTGTTCGTCAGAGACTTGTTACACTTTTCTGTCTGTCCTGTTTTGTCTGTCCGTCCGTCCTGTCTGTCCGTCTGCCGGTTCTGTCTTCCTGACGTCCGTGTGTTCATGTGCTTGTGTACGATTTAATCTGGAAGTTCCGTAAGGGGCTACGATGATGTAAACTGGTGGAAAGAAGGGTCCACGAGTTCTCGACCTGATTAGATTTTTGGCGTAAAATATGCTTATTAAGTATCTATTTTAATAATTAACGAAAATTTTTCCGCAAGGCTTGTGTACAATTTTCCTGGAGTTCCCTTAGAGGCTATGATGATGTAACTGGTGGAAGGGCGCAGGCTGGATAGGTTTCTCGACCTGATTAGATTTTCGGGCATTTTTCGGGCAAATTAAGTTACTGCCAAGATGAGCTAATTAATATGCCCCAAAAATCGCGTAATTGCTATAAAATTTTGAAACGGTACCTCAACCTCAATACTGAAAATTCCTCCTTGCATTAAGCCGATCATGGTGGCGCATCTTTTTGCAATTGAAAGTGTGTGATACATCGCTTAGGTCTGCAAATGCGCTAATAATTTCTTCATTACTACTGTACTCTGAAACCGTACCTCTGAAGGCAAAATTCCTTCGCTGCATGGAGGAATACTATGCCAGCTCTTTTGGGTGAATCACATGAGTGGGGTCCAAAGTGCATTTTGAAGCGTAAAATAATGCTAATATTAGTTCTTAATTTGCATACTTTAAGAAAAAAAAGCTGGTTGTATAGTTATCAGTAGTTCCGTAAGGCATATAAATGAGTACTTGTTTAAGAAGCAGTTTGAAAAGTTCTCGATCTGATTAGATTTTGGGCGTATTTGGGTTAATTAGGTATGCACATGAACTAATTAATATGCATAAAATACAATCTGCATAATTGCTATATTTTTGAAACGGTCAATCGTATACACCAAATTCCGTCACTGCATGTTTAACCATTTAAAGTATGTTGATATATTTGTGGCTTAGTTATGCAAATGACTAATTAAATATGCATATGCTGTACTCGCTGACAATTGTACATCGGATAGGCAATTTCCTTTGCTATCATGAAAGACTAGTCTGCCAGACATCTTTTGTGTGAATTCATAGTTAGTCAAAGTCAAAGTGCATGGGGCCAACAATTAAAGGGCATTTGTTAATGCAATTGAACTAATTAAAATAATGGCGGAATTGCTCTATCGCTGAAACGTACAGTGGATATGCCAAATTTCTGGTATCATGGAGCCGTTTGGGACGTGTTGAGAAGAGAGTAGGGGTTGGGGGAAGGAGAGGGTGTTGGGCAGGGGGGTGGGGTTGTTGCAGGGTGTTGGTTGGTTTGCAAAGCGGCGTGTTGTGGAGGGGTGGGGTGTTGCTGGGGTTGGGTTTTGCTGGGTGTTGCAAGGGTGTTGTGTGGGTGTTGGCAAGGGTTTTTTGGGGTTTTGCAGGTGTTGTTGGGGTGTTGAGTGTTGCGTGGTTGGGAGGGTGTGGTATTTTGCGGGGTGTTGGGGAGGCGGGTGGGGTGTTGGGGTGTGCGGGGTGTTGTAGGGGAGGGTTGGGTGTGGGTGTTTTGTGAGGGGTGGTTGTTTGCGGGTGTTGGGTAGGGGTGGTTTGTTGTGGTGTTTGGGAAAGGGGGGTTTTGGATGTGGTAGGGTTGGTGTGCGGAGTGTTGCGGGGTTTGGGGGAGGGGGATGTGTGTTTGCGGGGTGGGATGGGGGTGGCCGGTGGGTGTTGGGGATGGTGTGGGGGTTGTTTGGATTATTGTGGGAGAGGAGGGTGTGGGATGGGGTGGGGGTATTGGGAGGGGGTAGGGTATTGCGGGTGTTTTGGAGGGGGTGGGTTTTTGCGGGGTGGGGGTATTGCGGGTGTTGGGAAGGTGGGGTGTTGGGGAGGGTGTTTGGGATGGGGTGTTTCATGGTGTTGGGGAGGGGAGTGGGTGTTTGCGGGTGTTAGGGTGTTGCGGGGTGTTTAGAGAAGGGGTGGGGTGTTGCAGGGTGTTGGGGAGTGGTGGGTGTTGCAGGGTGTTGGGGATTGGGTAGGGTGTTGCGGGTTTTGGGGAGGTGGTGGTGGGTTTTGCGGGGTGTTTGGGTAGGGGGTGGGTTTGCAGGTTGTTGGTTGGGAGGATGGTTGGGGGTGTGTGCGGGGGCGGGTTGTTGGGGAGGAGGTTGCGGTGTTGCGGGGTATTGGGGAAGTCTGGGTTGTGGTTTTTGGTTTCAGGGTTGGGGTGCTGAGGTTGTTGGGGAGGGGAGAGTGCTGCGGGGTGTTGAGGAGGTGGTGGGGTGTCTGCGGTGTTGAGGAGGGGGTTGTGGTGTTGCGGTGTTGGGGAGGGGGTGGGGTGCTGCGGGGTGTTGGGGAGGGGGAACTTGCTGTTTGCCGGGTTGTTGGGGAGGGGGATGGGGTGTTGGTGGTGGTTTTGGAAGGGGGTTGTGGTGTTGCGGATGTTGGGGAGGGGGTGGTGCTGCGGGGTGTTGAGGAGGGGGTTGTGGTGTTGCGGTTGTTGGGAGGGGGTTGTGGTGGGGGTGGGGGTGCTGCGGGGTGTTGGGGAGGGGTAGGGTGCTGCGGGGTTTGTGGGAGGGAGTTGTGTTTTGCGGGTTTGTTAGTGGGAGGGGTTGTGGTGTTGCGGGGTGGTCTTGGGGAGGGTGGTCTGTGTGGTGCTGTGCTGTGTTTGGGGAGGGGTTCTTTTGTGGTGTTTATGTGTGGGTTTGGGTTTTGGCTGGCGTCTTTTCCGATGTGTTGGGGAGGGGGCGTGTGTTTGCGGGCGGGTGTTGGGGAGGGGTGGTGTTCTGTGTGGTTGTTGGGGATGGGGTGGGTGTGCTGCGGGTGATTTGGGGAGGGGGTGGGGTGTTGCGGGGTTTTGGGAGGGGTTGGTGTGTTAGACGGGTGGTGTGGAGGTGGTGGGTGCTGCTGGGTGTGGGGAGGTTTTGTAGGGGTGTTGGTGAGGGTGTTGGGGTGTTGTGGGGTGTTTTGGTAGGGGTTGTGGTTTGGCCAGGGTGTTTGGGGAGTGGGGTGTTGGGGGAGTTGTTTTGTTGTTGTATTTCGTTCTGTGTTGGGAGGGGTGGGGTGCTGCGGGGTGTTGGGGAGGGGGGTTGCATGTTGGGTGTTGTGTTGGGGTGTTGCGGGGTGTTGTGAGGGTGTGGGGTGTTGTGGCCGTGTTTTGGGGAGGGAGTGGGGGTGTTGCGGGGTGTTTGGGGAGGGGGTGGGGTTGGGTTTTGCGGGATGGGGGGATTGGTGGGGTGTTGCGGGATTGGGGGAGGGGGAGGGTGTATGGGGAGAGGGGTGTGGTGTGCGGGTGTTGGGGAGGGGGTGGGGTGGGGTTGGGGAGGTAGACCATCATCTGCAACCTCCACTGTATCTCCTTGCACAACTTTTTTGGGAATACCCTGTATTCATACAAGTGCAATCTGGTCCTGCTGCTCTTTGCCGGCTACAAGCGGCCCTATAATTCCTATATTCCTATATTTTGACCTCTCCCTATAAATCCCTAAACTTCCAACTCTTCCAAAATCCCTATAATTGTCAGCCCTCTTTTTTTTTTTTTTTTTCTCCCGCCCTGCCCCTATGACAATCATTTACGTTTTTGCCTGGTTTTTTTTCACAGAATTGTTGAAAAGTATTGCCTTTCAAGTCTAAAGTGTTCATTACAAGGATTTTTAAAACAAAGCATTTCAAAATTGGGTAATCTCCAATCTTAAATTAGCATGGTTTGTACATATAAAGAGGTGGCTTTCCAAGTCCTTTGTCATTTTAGGACTTTCTGTAATTTGATGACTTCTTGTTTGAGGCATAATCTTCTTTGTCAGAAGCATAACCACTGCTTTTAATATTCGTACACGTATTACCAAGTCAGAGTTGGTAAACTCCGACTACATAACAATGAAGCAAGGCTGTTCTCCATGGAGGGGATACTCAAATTGGTTTGGTTGAGGGTGTGCAGCTGGACTTGAAAGCCTTAACCATTCATAAGGGTCATTTTGGTAAAAATACCATTGTCTGAGGATTTCATACAACAATAGTATCTTTTTGGCTCAGGCACAACCCCGCGGAAGATCTTGGTTTTTTTCCAAAGATTTTTTGAGGCAGTTTTGAGGAATGACAACTCCTGCACCAAAGAACCGTAATGGCTAACTCACATTTGGTATGAGATTAAGATCTGTAGGTTAAAGCAAAGGTCAAGGTCAACATCTGTGAAATTGTATTTGTGTTTTCTTCCTATTCTACTCTTATCCCCCTTGATTGCTAATATCTGTAACTCTTGACACTCTTATACACATTGAGCGATTAACTTCATACTTTTGAAAAGAATCTTGGCCCAATATTCAACATGAGGTGTGTACACAGGTTGATCTCTAAAGACCCTATGTGACCTTTGAACGAATGTGGTTAAAACTATTAGATGTCATTTCTGGTGCAAGTTAGGTTCTATGACCACACACTTGCTAAAATAAAATAACCAGCCCAAAACTCATACAGGTTTTGGACACATATTGACCACTAATGCGCCTGATGTGAGCTTTGACCCTATTTGTATTTTATATGTCCAATGCAATTCCTTAAGGGTATTAACTATATGTTCAATCATGCTCAAAATTGAACCACTGGCCCAAGATTATACAGATTGTACACGATTGACCTTTAATGACCCCTACATTACCTCTTGACAATCACCTTTATAGTGTGAAAATCTATAATTGCCACCAAATTTTGCTCAAAGACCACTGGCTAAGGACTTGGGATGTACACAGATTGGACCTTTAAGACCCATGACCTTTGACCATGTTTTGATATAAAAAAATAGCAAAATGCAACTTCCTTGGCGTTCATAGATTCAGTACTGATTTGACTTAGTTGTTACATTAAGTGTTGATAAGATAGAAGGAAATATCAGATGCTATTACTACTTTCTAAAATATACAACTAGTTGTGTTGCCAGATAATAGCAGGAAGGCACATGTACAATTTTCGACTGTAAAATTGTGAGGTTTCCAATGTAATCTCAAAATGAATAATTTAACAACTTTGAGGAACGTATTACAATTTTTTTTCCACAAACAACACCTCTTGCGGTATGTATATTGGGTCCAACATCCAAATAAGGTCCAAAACTTCAATGGCTTTACTTATATAAGAGTTCATACTTAAAATAATTATACTCTGTGCAGGAACCACGGATTCCTCAAACAATACAATTAGCTTTCCCCCTCATTTATGTAATAACCTACAACATGGGAATATTTATCTACATGTACCAATATAGTCACATACAGCCAAGATGGCTCATTGTTGGCACATATCTTTATAATGAATAAAATTGCCTGCTGATATACAGTGGAAAGGCGCCCACATTCCAAGTAAAATACATCCAATTCCTATATTTTCCCTATAATATTTCCTTGTTTCTCCCTATATTAAATCCCTATATTCCTCGTTTTTGGCCCTATATTTTTGCAAGGGTACACTTGTAGCCCTGTCTTTGTCTTACAACTAGCGCGAAAGCGGCTAGACTTGTGTTTTTTGAGAACCGCCTTGTCAGAGGGATATTATGTTTGTATATTCTGATGTGGTTGTTTGATTGTGCAGTACTGAATTGGTTGATCATTCTTGCTTGATACACTGGACGTTGATTAACATTTTCATCAGTGTATTATGTGTATTGTATTTAATGAACTAATTTATTAGTAAACTCTGTGTTGCTTTTACTGTAGATATGGGTTTTTTACTGTTTTGTGCAATCATAAGTTTATCCTATTTGATACATGGACAGGTGATAATCTGGCTCTCAGTTTATGATGTGTATCTTTTGTAGGTAGGAACTAATGTATCAGTATCTGTTGTAGTTGGCCTTTAATTATAGACGAGTGTTTTTTGCATGGTCATTTCAAATCATTGAGTTTAAATTGTTTAATAACTGCATCATTTTTTTGTCACATAAGGCTTTTCTAGGGAGCCTGTATAGTCGTGTCTGGATTTTTCTCTAAAAAATTATAAACTATTTAATATTCTTCAATTTATAGCCTTTAAGGTTTGTTTTTGTTAAAAAATTATGACATATTTTTCTTAATGACACGATATGACAAAGTTGTGTTGAGATGTTGTTAAATTCCTAATGCTCGCGATCGCTGTCGCTCACTGTCACTCATCACTCACCACATGTCTAAACTAAACCAAATTTCTTTTAGCCTAAGATTTCACAGGGAAAATGAGAAAAATACAGGGTGTCCCAGAATGATTAGACGCCATCGATACCCAAAATGTTTTATTTTTTTTTTCCCAAAAAATCAATAACATTCGGTAAGCTGGTTTAATGTGTCCAACTCATTATACGGTAACCTTCATAAGATTTTGAATCGTGAAAATCGGACTAATAACCAAAGTGAAAATACCTCCATTGTGTTAGAGGTGCTGATTTCACCTTTGGCTAAGTGAAAAAAAATGTATTTGTGTGTTTATTCCCTCGAGTTACCAAGCCTTTTTTGGCATCACCTAATCCTCTTTTGGGAATCTCTATGGGTCCATTCTCTTTCCCTTGGATACCAAGATAAGTCCAGCATGCCCTTTATGGCATCACAGTGACGTCATAAATACCATTAGGCAGCACATAATTGTCAATTTCAGAAAACATAAGTGCACAATAGGCGAAAATTCAATTTTTTTTTGCCAAACCAAAATATTATGACTATCCGATTTTTAAGCTGGTTTTGGCTCTAACATCATGCAAAGAACCAGCTTTTCTTATATACATAATACCGATGGTTTTAGTGCTTACTTCTGCATAACGTCCAAAAGAGACTCGGCCTAATGCTCGTTGTGGCAACCCCTGAGCTTTACTGTCTAATATCGAGGTTTATGAATCATATTGACTGTCGTACTGGGCATATTCGTACGTCATTTTGGGTAATCGAAGAAAAGGAGGCCCATACAGCTCTCTATTGGTCCCAAGGACAATCCAAGTTTTGAGTGTTTAATAACGAATTCCCCAAGACGAAATGCATGTTGTAAAAAAGCTTGCCAGGAAGAGGGTAACAGTACACATACATTTTTTCACTTCGCCCCAAAGGATGAAATCAGCACCTCTAAACACAATTGATGAATTTTCACTTTGGTTAGTCCGATTTTCACGATTCAAAATTCTTATGAAAGGTTTACAGTATATGGAGTTGGATATTAAACCAGCTTACTAATGTTTTTTATTTCTATGGAAAAAAAATAAAAACCATTTTGGGTATCTGATGGGTACTAATAATCACTTCTGGAACAACCCTGTAGTAGCTTTCTTCAGATGCCAATATTGTGACCACTTCAGTAAAATCCTTCCATTTTAACCATCTTATAGAGAGAGGCCATTGAGGTAGAGGCTTTGCCCAAGTGCTACAATGCATTGGCCCGAGAGAAAAAAAAAAAGAGGAAAATTTTTTTTTAAAAAAAAAAAAAAAAGAAAAAAAAAACATGTATCGACCCCCAACTCTCATAGCATGGGTCAGTTTTTATATTCACTGGAACTCCTTCACAAACGAGTGGGATATAGTAATGTGATGAATGGGTGGATTGGGGAAGGGAAGATACGATGGTTGGAGTAATAGGATGGGGTAGGTTGGGATAGGATGGGGTAAGGTCTGGGAATAGGATGGAAGTGGGGTGGATAAAATGTTTTACAATGCCCATACCAGCTTCAAGTTGATTCAATTTTTCCTCTCTTGTTGTACAGGATCCATATACTGGTTTATGTTGTATGGTTCTTAGTTGTATAACGGCAATGTAACAAACTTCTTGCCTGAAAGTTGCACATGGAGCTGTTACCAAAAGAGTTAATTATGACTTCTGTTTGAATATGATGAAATGAATCATTTGGAACTATTCAACAATGTGTAACTTTCTACTTCGATAGCCTTGAACTTTAATAGGGCTTATACCCACTTTCCCTTTTGTATCATCTTCAATAGAGGTCACATAATGATTGCATTTGTGTTCTAGGGGTGTGAATTTCCTCTTTTAAGAGGATTTCTCATTTTACGAGGATCGTTCCTTCTTTTGAAATTTGTTAATGCAAACTTTTAGCTTTTTCTTTGATTTCAGCCTGTTATGGGTCATTGTTGCTCCTTTCTTGTGTCGCCTGCCCTAAGGCAGGAAGACACATAGGAATCACTTTTCCACTCTAGTGTGTTGTTGTAGTCTTTTGTTGTTTATGTCTGATGTTTAAAAAAGGTTGTCATTTGCCTGTAATATCGGGTCATACTTAGATTGATTAAACCAAACTTGAGCCATGGTGCAACATTGGATCCCTCATTTGCTAATGAGGTCAAGTTCACTCCCAAGGTCAAGGCCATGTGAGGTCAGTTGTAAGATTAGGCTGCAATGTCCAATTGACCTAAATTGAAAAGTTGAAGTTCGATGGAACCAACCTGAGTCACAGGTGCAACATGGATCCCTCATTTGTTGATGCGGTCAAGGTCCATGCCATGTCGAGGTCATATGAGACCATCATTACAACCCATGACAGCAGGCGAACACATGGGTCCCAGGACCGATGCATTTTTCCTCCATTTTGCCCCCCCCCTGTTAACTCTTTTTCCTCATTTTCATGGCCGCTCACACCCCTGGTTCCCTGCAAAGATGTTGTGTGATTTTTACCACATTCATTGAATTGATGGGTAATTGGCTATCGAGAGCGGCGTGTTTTACTGTCGGCTCTTATTAGTCAGTAGATATATATGAGGCATTCTGGCTCACTGTTTGATTCGGTACTTTTTACCACACCTCACCGCAATCCCCCTACTCCCCTACACCCCCTCCTACCACCACATACACCCCAAGAACCCCCTTGTAAATCCCATCAACTCCACGTAAAACCACTAGATCCCTCTCACACCCACGGTCAATCATACATCCCGGCAAATCCCTGTACAAATCCATCAACTTTAATCAAACAGCGTGCACGTGTGCATTCTATCAAAATTGATTTAAAAATAATAGATTTCGAAATATAATAAGATGTCAGTTCAAAAATTTAAATCTCCCACCGAAGAAATTAATCAGCTTCTAGAAGAACAAAAACTCAGAATCCATGAAATCCTAAAATGGGAAAGATCTTGAAGAAAATGAAGTTTACAAAATCACAGACTCCGAAAATAATCGAAACCAAAATGGAGATCATGCTCACACTCTTCATGGATGGAAAAAGTGTGGGCAACATCTCTTTCTACAAAAAAACTAGAACCCTAAAACCCCCGCTTCTGACTCAACCTAAGGTATGCGAAAGCAAAAATGGACACGTACTATGATTTCATTTTGATAAAACCCCCCAAAAACTAAAAATTCCCGACTGAATAAAATTCCAGGCCGGGATTTTTTTGTTACTTTAAAAATTTTTTGGTGGGAAGTTGAGTATCTGGAGGAACCACCATCAATTCTTGTCTTACAAACCCCCTTCTAGGTGCTCCTTCCGATAGTAGTAACAGAATTGGATCTCCTGGTGTTCTAACCACACTATCGATTACATAAGTGTTGACACTCCAAATGGGTCTGTTGCTCGCCTTCTTAATCTCCTTCAGATTCTCCCGCTTCGTATAAGTACCCAGTGGTTGATGGTTTTTTTGTTTTTAAAATTTTTGGTTTTTTGGGGGGGTTTTAGTTTTATGTCGGCTTGTAATCCTGTTTTTCCTTCTTCAATTTTTGCGGACGGAATTTTTTCAGCTCCAACTTCTTTTTCGTGATTGGCCTCGCTAGGTTTCATTCCAAACAGTCTAGTTTTTTCGTCATTTAGAGGTGCAATCACGTCTGGCAGTCCAAACCCATTCTCTAGATCTCACATTCTTTTCACCTCTAGCTTCCAACAAAATTTCTTTCGCATTCCCTGATGCCACATAGCCTTTCCGCTATTGTTCTTATTGAATCTTTCAACCATCAGCCTGTGCTCGATGTTTGCCCTGCTCCCTACTGAATGTTTACATTATACTTTTTCATCAATTTTGATACCTCTCCCATGAATTCCTCCAGGATCCACGTGAATCAAATTTTGGCCCGTCAGTCCTTTTCTAGCGTAAATTTTCTCTAAAGCTTTTGCAACTTCCTCCGAACTTTTGGTGCTCTTAGAGGCTCCGCCTCTTTATATCTGCTAGCTCATCCACCACGTTAGAGCACATTTATAGAGCTTGCGTCCTTTTCCAGGTCGATCATGAGGGGGAAACAATAAATCTGCCTGATGATTTTGGTTTGGAACACTCACACAAATTTTGCTCGTGGAATA
>JAMKCH010037092.1:0-29801 GCA_023653785.1 Ophioderma brevispina
TTGATTCTGTGTTAACTTTCACACGTGGTAGTTTACAAGGCTCACATTAAAGAGGTAGTACTATGTGGTATATGGGAAGGTGCAGGAGAAAAAGCCATGACAGAATGCGATATAATTAATGCTCATATGTGTTCTGCTGCCTTGTCAAGGGGTAATACAAGACAAACAATTTTTTTAATTTATTTATTTTGCATTTTTTTTTGTTTTATTTTTTTAAATTTAATTTAAGGTTGTTTTTTTTACTTGAATCCAGTATAAGTAGAAAGTTGTCTACAACTGGCATTACTTAGTACACATTGTCAGAAAAATTCTAACACACGGCCTAAGATAAAAAAAAAAAAAACAAAAAAAAAAAAAAAAAAAAAAAAAAAAAAAAAAAAAAAACAAAAAAAAAAAAAAAAAAAAAAAAAAAAAAAGAAAAAAAAGAAAAGAAGAGGAAAAAAAATTTTTTGAAAAAAAATAATAACAATCACTCTAAATATTTCCAAAATTTACTTTTAAACAAGGATCACTTGTGATAAGCAGGGGGGTGTAGACAAATCAGTGTACAAGCGCACCAGATCTGACGCGTCCAGCGCACGAGCCACAGTGGGCGAGTGCCCCGGGCATTCGCACCAGCATGCAGCGCAAGTAATACAGTTTTTTTTTTTTTTTAAAACCTAATTAATACACAGACGGAAACTTCAAAATCCTCATCATTTTTATAACAAAATTGTTGTTAACATCTTGGTAAAGTACAAACAATTAAGTGCATCCGCACAAGGAAAATGCAAGCAGATAACGCGACGCGTGTACGATCGAAAGCACCTCGCGCAGCACGCGGAGTGCAAATAGATCCGCAAATTTACTAACGAGCAATCGGATTAGATTGCTCCGTGCTTACATAAAGTATAGCACGGAGGTAACGGGACCGTGCGACAGCAATCATTGTCCACAACACCGAACCGCAAGGCCGGCATCAAACAAAAAGTTGTGCAACAACTTTCTATATGAAACGTCTACCCATATGGTTCCACTGTTGTTGTTTCTTGCATTGGTGAGGCAAGAAGGGAATTCTCCAAATCCTTGCAATAACAACGTTATGGCGAAGATCAAAAGGGGGTCATGCACTCGAACGTACATCGACTATAGGGTAGTAAAGCGGATATTTTCTTAACTGGTGCGACAAAGTGATGATATCAGTGCGGATTTAAAGTCAGCAGTGTCAGCAGCTGCTAAAAAGGGCCCCTAAATATTGGGCCTCTCAGTTGCCCCTGAACAACCCCTAAGTCCGCACTAAAAGTGCGTCATTTGCGTTCGCTTTTGACGCTAAAGAGCCAAGGAATTTAAGAGTCAGGCATTATCAGCAGCTGCTGACAGGGCCCCCTAAAAATATTGCTCCTTCCAGCCCCCCTCATACAACCACATTGCGTCGCCTTTGTGACGCTAATGGCCCCACCTTCCGCTGCTGACAGGGCCCGTTTCCCTTCAATCCGCCGCTGATGATGATGATGATGATGATGATGATTTGTTGTTGACGGTGAACAGAAACACGATTTTATCAAGGAACCGGTACCATACATTTAACGCTGTTCTACTTCTACTCAAAATGATGTCATTCATTGTCATCTTTAAGGTCACAACCAATCGATTGCAAGTATATAGGGCGTTTTGGTCTCTCAATCGAAACTAAAATTTAACACCTTTTTTAGTAAACTATTAGTGCCATTTTTATTATACTATACTGTTGCATCAAGTTGTACATTGGATCCAAATGTTAGTTTTTGCGCGCCATGTTTTAAAGCTAAATTATTTTTGCCCAGGATTTACGTAATTGGCCCCTGCACTAATCAGTTCGATAGTGTCCCCGTGGAAAAATCAAATCGTGCCATGATTTTTATGCTAATTAGTATAAGTTAGCATTTTGATTGGCGCTATTCAAAATTAATTTTGACCCTTAAATCATGCTCATGGAATTTTTGCTATTTTTTTTTTTTCAGATTGTGCATGTATTATGTTCTCCTATAATGAACCAACTTTTAATGAAAAGTTACTTTCTTTTCTTGGTATGTGGTCGTGTACAGTACCCCCCCAAATGACCAGAGTTTTGGTAAATATTACTACGCCAAAGTGATTTTAAAATTTTAAATTGAATTTTAAGTTCAATATATGGAGACATTTCTGTAAGCAGCTTTTTTATGGTGTACGAAATTTCAACAGTTTTTATTAGGCTCCACCACACCGACCCCTCAACTTGGCAATTTCCATACCACTTTTTTATCGCTAAAATGCGCGCAAAGAATGTAACACGATTACCTAAACTCATTTCGCAACGCAATCGGCGCATTTTTTGGCACCCTACCGTCTGGCCAAGTGATGGTTAATCTTTATAAATAAATGTCATGTTATAAATGAAAAATGTCGAATGCAAAAGGCATGTTTTAATAAAGAAACAACATGTTGCAGAACTCCCATGAGTTGTTAGTAAGAATTTGATGGGGAAACGTTTCAGAATACCATCCCTAGAGAATATCAAATTTGACGTTTTCATTAATTATTATCAATCAAGAGTATGTTTTTGTAACCCGAGTATGACACTCGCTCTGAATGATTATGTATATGCAAATGGTGATTTAGAAATATGTAGGGCAAAATTGTCGTGGGTAGGTTCTATTACTGAAAACGTGGCGGCAATATGAATGATGGAAAGATTCCTTTCAGTTGTAAACCGCTTTAGACGTACTTTTACTGATACGTACTTTTACTGATTGCGCCGCAGGCCTATATAAGTTACTAAACTAGAAAAATCCCTCTTTTCTACTCTTTACGGAAGAAAAAACCTCAATACTAGATTACAGTTTATTCCGTTATAGGCAATTCGTAACATAGTAACTCTAGGACAAATACTCCACAACATGGGGGGGAAAAAAATACACCCACAATTTAAAAATACGTCAGAATGTCTCTTTAAACTTGAAAATAACCCTCATAATTATCTCGTATAAGTGCACACTCTCTCTCTCTCTCATGACCATCTCTCATGACCTCATCACCCCCCCATACAACACCGTTAATGGAAAATGGTCTGAGAAATCTATTTCATACTTCCATTGTACTAATCACTCATTTTACGAATTACTAGCGTTCACAAGTCAATCCACACACCCGAATCTCCTCCATGATAGAAATTGCTAACTTCAACAACCACTCAGAGGCGGGGCGGAGCCCACGTTCTTGTTCGCTCTGTATTTTCATACAACTTGATGGGCCGAACCACTTATGCAAATCCACATTGTCAGGACGGTTTTTTTTGTGCGTGTGCATGTACAAAGGTCACCCTTCGTGAATAAATCTTGATCCAATAATATTACGTCATCGAATCGCTCTTTTTATTGTCTTTCGGGCTTGTGAATGATTAATCGTCGCCCGTATTTGAAAAAACACACAACCCCCACGAAGATTTTATATCTCGAAAAAAAATAAACAAGCCAAGACGATTCGCTAATAGAAATTCCGTCTGCATGTGGCGCGTCACTCGTTCTTTCACTGCGTTACCGAATAACAAGGAAGCCACAGCAGCAGCTGCAGCAACTGCACTGGCATGTTGGTTGTGTCTGGGATTTTGGCCGAGTTTGGATTACAATACTTATTCAGGTTTAGGCTATGATTTCAACAGGCCGCTGTGAAAAAAATTCAAGCGAATCGTCTTGACCAAGACTACAACTTATGAGGAAAGTCTAGTGATGTCATCATGGGAATGTTGGTACGCAATGGAAAGAATGAACTCTAAGCAATCCTGTTATACCAATTTATAGGTAAGCGGATGTCCAGTAACGAAAACCACCCACATGTGGTGGTTTTGCCATTTCGTACAGTAATATCTAATAACTATTTATCATATTTTGCTTTGTCAGCAAAAGGCTTTAAAAGTCTTGGCTTATGGCAGAGGGTATTAATATAGGTTTAAATTTGCACAATTTCTAATTACCATTTTAATCTGGTTTAATGTACTTGTACGGCTTGGATACTTGATATATTTGACGATTTTGGTATTTAGTACCATTTCCTCCCTTACTTTCTTATAAATAATTTTTAAAAATCAACATTCCGTCCTATGTAATACACGCGACGATTACTTATAGTCCCCATAGGGAAAACCAGACAAGGGCCACAAGCGCGCATGTTATCTGAATAGGTCTGCCCTATCCAATCTCCTATTACACTTATCGTTAACGCTGTGAAGCATTTGATTTACAAAAATATCACATTCATTCGAAAATGGGCCATCAACCTGTGTCATATCTGTTTAGACTAGGAGTATGGGGATAAAATACCAACATTCTTGGGAATTATATGCATTGATTTTGTTCGGCGGTCAGAGAATGGATGACGGATCTTATCTAAATAAAATATACCCTGGCGCTCGCATATCATATTTGTGTCTCCAGAATGCATTTTGTTTTGATTTGAGAATCAGCCAAGTGTTTCGCATGGTCAACTAAAGGTGGGTGACCCAATCCTGGTCTGTTTTTTTTTCATTTTTTTCAGCTGTGAAGGGGTAACAGTACAACATTGGAACCAATTAACAATAGGACATTGTGTGTTGTGTGCGTGTGTTTGGTGTGCGTGGTGGTGGTTTGTGCGTTTATTTTCACCTCCAACCGAGGACACACACCTGACTATAAACGAGGACTCGTTAGCAAGCAACCGAGGACGTCCCGTTTGTAATGATGTTAAATATCTAAGAAGTATTGGCTTTATTCCGTAATTACTTTATACGGAATAAACTGCAAATATATATTACAGTTTATTCGTATGTACTTTATATTACGATAAACTGTGAATATCATTTCAGTTTTATTCCGTAAAATAATTAGATTAAGTAAATTTATAGGCCTGCGGTCGCATCTAGGTGGCTAAGCGATCTTTATACGCCTGCGGCGCAATCTAGTTGCCTAATAACGTTCTTTAACTTTAACTTTTACTGTTGCTCAGGCCAAAGGCTAGTGTATTGCCTCATTTTTACATTTGATTTTGCCACAACTCCGAAGCTTCATCCTAAGCTTCGACTGACAAATATCGACCCACTTAATACCGTTGTTGTTGCTTTATATGGTGAGCAAGAAGGGAATTTTCTAACTTAATAAATACCAACGTTTGAAGTTACACGAATATCAAAAAGGAGGTCAATAGTAACAGCTTATGTTTACGAACAAAATACGATGACTGGAATGGCATATTGACCGACTAATCCATGAGCAATATAAATATTTTCATTTTTGTTTTGCTAAAAGCTTTATTTCTGTCTCTTTAGATACAATGAGAAAGACAATTTTATATGTACTCATATGTACCAAGCCCCGGGGGGGGGGGGGGCGGCATTTGTATTCAAGGGGGGCTCTGATCGTGAACATGGACTTCCGAAATGCAACCCTAAAAGGCTAATTCTACCCCGACTAACAAACATAGACCGTAAACAAAGCATTTTTGTCTGTTTTTGCTACATAAACAAGTCTTTTGGTCAGTGTTTGCTACCTTAACAAGTAAAGCAATGCATTGTGCTTTGACACTATACCTTATTAGTCTATCTGGCTTTGGCTCAGGTTGATTTACTTCCAAATTACAATATTTTTTATTTTTTTACTCGCGTACATCATAATTTCAGGGTTGCGATAAAACATACCCTTTTTTTTCCAATTTTGCCTGTTTTTGACAACCCTTATCACTGTACGCGCTTAGCATCGCCTGTTTGAAAAAAGATACCCTTTTTACGCGTTTTCTTGTTCACATCAGGCATCATATACACCTTTGAATACAAGAGCCCGGCCCCCCCCAATATTTCGCTTATTCATTTTTTAATATAGATAGATTGATAAAATGATCATTGGAAAATGAGTTAACCGCAACCTCGAAACTGAAATGTAACCCTCAGTAATCCTATTATTGATACGTATCGTCATGTTGAGTCGCAACGCAATCTTATCTCCATTTTCATGATTTTACAGGAGAAGCATTTTGTGTTTCTTCTTTTGTGACTTTTCAAATACAATAATTCTTACCACGATAAAAACTTATTTTTTTTTTAAATATCTGATAAATCTTTCATTTCCTCGCCACTTAAGTCGAATAATTAAGTTTTTGGACTTAAAACCGAGTCTTTGACAAAGACTCAATTTTCAGACATGAAATTCAACGGGATAACCAAATTAGTGGTATATAGGGCCTATTTTGTGCAATTTCTGCTCCTTCTCGGGCACAGAGCTAAGATGGTGCATTCTGTATAGGCCTAACTTTGCTTCCGATCCTATGCCAGTTATGCATGTTCCGTATCTGTTCCTCTGGCGGTGGCGGCGCCAGATTTCGTTTTCGGGTGAGGGGATTTCGGGGTTGGGGTGGGGAAGAAATTAAATTTTTTGGGAAACCCAAATTTTGCAGATTGTTAACGAATTTTAGTTGTGCTAAATTGCTGTTTGTTGCCAAAATTTTTGGCCCCCGAATCATTGATTTTTGCCAAGATCTATTATTACTTTTATTTTCTGGCGGGGGGGGGGGGGGCTGTTTCTGGCCGGGGGGAATACTGGGAAAGAAAAAATGCGAGAAATGCACAGACCCCGCCCCACCCCTGGCGCCGCCACTGCTGTATAGGCTACCTTTGTTCCTGATCCTGGGTGCCACTTCTGCATGTTCCGTATCTGTTCCCTGGCAGTGGCAGCCAATACTCACTATGAGTTTAAACAACCACTGAAATCACACTGAAAAAAAAACAACCACTGAATGTGTTCTGAAAAAAAAAATAAGCAATAGATTTTCAACACTGAAATCTCACTGAAAAAAAATTTTTTCATATGCGTGCGGCATGCACATCACTATTGTCTGGTCCTCCTTGCATATTCATAAATATTTAATATAGCTTGCTCTGTATCCTCCCGTGTCTTATTGTGTTAACCATCCTGAAAATTTTTACTGCGAAACGCCTCTGAAAATCCGGAGTCATTCATTAATCCAACAACTGAAATTTTTGCAAAGCACGCTGATTCTGCTAGGACACACTAAAAGCATTAACCGCAATATAAGCACGCCCACGTGCAACGTGTGCACATAGTACTATTGAAACTATCACAGAGCCGCCATGATCAGAGAAAAAACATAAAGCTGTAAGCTTTTGGGGTGTGCGGGTTTCTTAAGCACACTGAAATGTTCTAAAACCTTGGCCATTACTAATCACACCTGAAATTTTAACTAACGCGCACATCATTTTTCTATCTGTTCGCCACTGGATTTAATTGATTAAATTTCACACTAGGATACTTTCGTTAGGCTCTATCTGAGGTAACGGTCGGCCCTGAGGTTTTATTGAATTGCTGGTTGCTTAATTGTGTCCATTTGAAATACTGTCCACAGGCTATAATGAAAGTTTTCCCGGAAGTTTATGAAAATTTTTGTAGTCACTGATGCAAACCCCAATATATTGCAGCACAATAAGATGTTGGTTAAATCCAGCAGATTGTTTTTTATTTATTATTTATTTATTTTATTTAGTTGGACACTCGCTTTTACAACAGGCGGCCACCACCTTCCTCGTGGTGCGTCTTCACCAAAGAAACATGACACACCAAACAGTACCAAGTACAAATAAAGTGGGCGCATAACCACAAAACCTATTCCTGTACAGCATTTTAACCACTAATGAGCAAATCTGCTTGAGGAGGTGAAATGCATGGAACAAGAACCTGTGTATGCGCCACGCCGTTGACAGTAAAAGCAAATACTAAACAATATAGTGCGTCAACTTTAACAAGAAATGATAAAAAGTCCTTATACAAGCAATAAACCCGGGAAAGCAAACGTAATGTGGACTCATTTGACGCAATTTCTGATATCCATGTTTTTTTCAGATAAAGTACTTGCAGTAGTCGTCAAAAATAGTATGGACTAAATTAGCCAAGATTCTCGGAAGCATGGTCACGATTTTACTGTCAGTCACTCCACCAAATGCTAACGAGTACAGTATTAATAGTCGAGATTGGTTAGACATGTAACATTCAAGGAATCGAGACCGCAATCGATTAATCTTCTTTTGGAGTATAGCTAGGTCTTTACGTTCTTATTCACATCGAGAACATGCATTTGAGCACTGAAATTTTTGACGTCTTCATACCATCTTACATAGTGTCACATACACCCCCGAGTTATAGGCTCCCAGGCCCTCGTTCTGCTGCATTGAGGGAGAGTGTGTTAGAACGGGCCTTAAATTTTAAGCTTGCACCATAAAAATCAAAACCACTCAGTAGGTAACTCCGAAGACTTGCTGGCTTTAAAAACAGACATAATTACTTAAGGAATATTTGGTACATGCTGTGTTATACCAGTCATTCATAAACTGATACGATGAATATGCTTAAGGTATTGAACGCAACCAGGATTCTGTCCGGCCTATCAACAGAGAAGACATCTAAACCACCCTTTTTCAAGAGAATGAATAATGCATTCAAGCCATTGTCTTTCAAGGGAACATTTTTACTATGGATGGTCCTCATAAGGCGTTCAAAATAATTTGGCCATCTATGTAAATCCATGTCAATAAGTCTTGCAAAGTACTTCGTCTTTGCCTGCCTATGCGTACATTCAATGGTGGTCCAACCTAGATCGCCAAGTAGCGTTGCTGTCGGTGTATTGCGAGACGCTTTGAGTAAAATCCTAGCCATTTGAAGCTGAGGTTTTCAAGCCTCTTATAATCGCTTGTACTGTACACTAACGGAGCACGCATAATTAAGAGATGGAAGGGCAAGTGACTTCCAAAGGATGTTACCATTGTAGACACGATTGTAGTCATCCTAGGGGGGGGGGGGGGGGGGGGGGGGGGGGGGGGGGGGGGGTGGGGGGGGGGGGGGGGGCTGATTATTGATCATTGTTTTTGATGTAACCAATAAGTCTATACCTTTCCTAATTAGTTTCATTGACATGGGTGTGATCAGAATGATTCCTTAAATACAAAGCCAAGATTTTTATAACTGTCAACCTCAGATATTTGCCCTTTACCAAGACAACCAGAGTTTAAGATTTATTTAGCACGCTGCCGACAACAAGAACGGTTGACTTTTCGGCCCCGTACTGAAATCAAGAGCTCCACTTGCTATATAACTCGCCCTCTAAGATAGCAATGCGAGTCCAATCATTTCCTTGTCGGCAATCAAGCAAGACAACCTCGTCTGCCCAAAAACAAAACAACTAATATTAACACCAAATATACGAAATACCAACATCATTGGACTTGGCGCATTTTAGCAGTTCATTAATATATATGGCAAAATAAACAGAGATGTACCAACTTGCTTGACACCCTTCATCAATATCAAAAACATCAAATAAGTCCCCGAAATTAACATTACATTGAACTTTTTTACAAGTTTCCAAATATCGCATACATTCCCTCTTATACCAATTTCCAAGCCATAGAAAGGAGCCCTTCTCTCCGAAACGCGGTGTCAAAATCCTACGAAATCCAGGAAGGCCTGTAGGTTGGTCTTACTTTCAGCCGATCGAGCTGCAATAATACTTTTAAGTGTGAAGATGTGGTCTTCACACCTGTGGTCCTTTTCCAAAGCCGCCCTGAAATCTCAGTAAGAATTTTGTTTTTTTCGAGATGTGTGCCCCCAGCGGGGAGATGAGGCTGAGGGCGCAAGATTAAATGATCGAGTAGGAGAAGTGGTAGAAGAGGGACAGGAGAAAGAATGATTAAAAGGATCAAAGAGCGGGACGGGGGGTAAATAAGGTTTGGTGCGGTTGATGGGGGGGGTGTGTAGAGGGTGTGAATGGAAGACAACAGAAAATTGTGTTACGAAGGAGGAGTGCGGAGGTATGATGAGACCTGGGGTTACGGGGGGCGAGAAGAGACGCTGTCTAGACGATGTGAGCAATGAAGGGGTGATTCGGACAGTAGCTGGGGAGTTATAATGAGAGACATAATACTACAGTAGGACCGTAAACGCTCGGTGAGGACGGAGGCGGGCAGGGAGGGGCGGCATGCAAAGGGGAAGGGGTGAATGAAGGGAAGAGGTAAATTAACCGAGTAACACAGGAATGTGGTGAAGGGGGGTGGTGATGATACACTCGAACACTCGGACTGGAGGGGGTTATGAAGAGAGTATCAAGAGGTGGGTGGGCAGTTCTGTTTTGCTTGGGGTGGAAGAGAACCAGGGGTGTGAGGGGGTCTGAATGCGAATCAGGGGGGGAGGTGAATAGGGGGGGTCGACGTTCGGGGGTGGGGGGAGGTAGGGTTTAGAAACGAGAGCGGAGGAAACAGGAAGTACTTGGAGGCTGGGTGAAAAGAACGTGGGGGACGTCAAGTAGGAGTAGGCGCAGAGTGCGAGGGGGACAGTGGAACCAGGCGAAAAGTTGAGTATGGAAGGATGAATGCGGTGTTAAGTGAAGTGGTAACGTGTCCTAGGGCCCGCAGGCAGAGAGAGGAAGAGAAGGGAGAGTGGTTCGGAAACGGGGCGGCAAGTTAAATTGGAATATTGTGAGGTGAAAGAAAGTAAAGAACTAAAAGAAGTTTGAGTAAGGCAGGGAGTGTAACACTGCGGGAAAAAATAATGGGCGCAGGGGGAAACGGACAGTATTGGAAGTGGGGGGGGCCGAGAAAAATAATGAGGGGGGAGAGGAATGGATCTATGGATGGGAGTGGAGAGAAAGGAGGGATTGTTGGGGGTACGTACGCAGGAGAAAAGATATCGGCGCGGGGCCAAGGAGTGTCAGAGGAGGGGATAGGGAATTTAATGTATGAGTTGGGTTCAGAGGGCACGGGTCATAGGAGGGCAGACACTTAGTTGTAAGACTGTGGGAATGAAAAACGATATAAGGTCACGAGGGAATAGGAGGCCGGGGGAGGAAAAGAGGAAAGGCACTGATTGGATGGGGAGGGGGGGCAGAGGGGCGGTGGGGTGGCGGGAAGGGTTTTGGTGAAAGTTGAGGAAGATGGGGAAGAAGGGTGGTGAGGGAAAAGAGGATAGAATAAGTGACGTTGGGATACGAGAGGCAGAGGGGAGGCTGAAGGGGGGGGCGGTGGGGGTAAAGGAGAGGCAGTAGCGGAATTGCCGTGGGCCATACTGGGGGGAACTGAAGAGTGAATATAGATAAGGAAGGGGATCGGACCACATTATGCGGGGCGCTTAGATAAGGTAACGTAGGAGTTATGTAAGGGGAGGGCAAGCGTGCTTTAAAAAGTAAATAAGAAAAGAACCGAACAGGTGGGCGGGGAAGAAGGAGCAAGAATGAGGAGAGGGTGGAGTTCGTAGGGTGGAAGGGGGAGTTGCAATGATACGATCCAAATTAGAGAGAAAATATATTGATGGGGGTATACGAAAGGAGGGGGGGTATAGATATGACAGGGTGTTCCCTGAGAATGAGGAAGAAAATGAGAGAAAGAGTTCGGAATATTGAATACTGGAGTCAAAATAAGCGCAAACGAGCACGCGTTAGACCGAGTGCTTGCAAGAGAAGGTGTCTACAGGGTGAGTGAAATGGTTGGTTAGAGACGGGGTCTTAGGTGGTTATCACGTGAAAGATTTGTATGATATGAAGAGTAATGGGGTGGTATGCGAGAAGCGAAGGGATTAAGAGTGATGAAGAAACAAAGGTTAAGTGCTGGGGAGCAGAGAGGCGGGAGAGTATACGAGAGTTATTACAGGTGAAGTGCGAGAGGGTGATTACAGGTTAAAGAAGAAAATGTGAAGGTAGGAAAAAAGCGATAGAGCGGAGGGAAAGGATGGTTCACAGAGGGGAAATTGGGGGAATAAAAGTAGTGGATGGTAGTTGTGATCCAGGAATAAGGAGAAGGAGGACAGGCTGAGGGGGACTGGGTAGGTGGTGAAGAGAAAGGTAAAGGAGGATTGCAAGGTGTCGAAGCGTAGGGAATAACGTAAGGAGCAACGTAAAGTGCGGTATACGGGTGGAAGGGTATCGCTCAAGGGAGAGGAGGGGCCTGTAAGACCAGATCTGAACTCGACAACTGTGCAAGGGGGACGGATGGCTAGGGAGTCGTGAGGAGGGGCGGAGATGGGTGGAACCAATGGAGGGGAAGATAAGTTGCGTACGACACAAGAAAGGAGGGTAAATGGTGCTGATTGAAAAGGACGGGAAATTAAATGTAAGAGGGACAGCGGGAAAAAGACGGGGAGATTATTGGCAATGGTGTGGGCTGGATGGGGAAAATAGAGCAGTGTGAGGTCGATGGGATAGAAGCAGGGAGGGAGATAGCGGCGATGGACGAAATGTTGGGAAGGGGAAAATGGACATGTGAGTGTGCGAGTGGGGTGGAAGTCGTGGGTCAGACGGGTTGGGAGGTGAAGGTGGGCAAGGGGAGGGGAGGATTCTCGGAAGGTGAACAAGAGGAAAGTTGGAAGGGATTAAAGATAGGGGGGGGAGGAGGGCGAAGAACAAGGCAGGAGAGGGGTTGAAATGGGAGGAGTGGATGGGGAGAATGGAGGTGGGTGGCAAGATGGGAGGCCTGAATAGGGGTGCTAGTGGAAGGTAAATTAGATAGAATGAACAAAGAAGGTTGGGGAGGGAGGCGTGAGGTTGGGTGGGTGGCCGGGGGAGGAGGATGTGATGACGGATACAGATTGACATAAGAGGAGATTGGGTTATAGAGAGCGAGTTTCCGACGGCATGGGCATAGACCGCAGGATGGAAAGTTATGTGAACGTGAAAATCAAATGTTGATGATTGTGGGTGGGATGGACATCTCCAGGGAAAAAAAGAGTGTGGGCAGTAACAGGTGGTGGAATGCAAGGGAGGCTGAAAGAAGGGGGGTTTCTGTGAGAAGAAGACATAGGGAAGTATGGAGGGTGCCTTAGGGGGGGAGTAGGTGATGAGGGGAAAGGAGGGGAATTGAACGGGGAGTGACACACAGTGAATACCGAGGGTAGCGGAATAGCAGGAGGCTGGGTGCAGGGGATGGGCAGCGTGTGACTTGGATTATTACGGAGTAGCTGAGCTCCTGGCGCTCAAGGCTCATTCTAAGGACCTCTTTTAATATTTTCTACTTTATATTAATGACCTCCCTCATTGCTCTCCTAATCTTCAATTTATTATGTTCGCAGATGACACTAATATTTGGGGTTATTCAACCGAACCTAAATTAAAACTTGAAATCACCTTTAAATAAGAAGTTAACCAGATATCTAATTCGGTTTAAAATAAATTAAAACTTTCTCTAACATTAAAAAACTAATTTTTTATGGTATTCAGAAATAAACACAACCCGTTACCACCACGTATATTTAAATTATTATTGACAATAAACCCTGAACAAGTGAACACAACTAAATTTTTTTTAGGTATTTTAATGATGATGACTGTCTTGGAATTCACACACTTCACATGTTTAACTAAAAATACTTTTTCTAAATATAACGGTAATCATCAAAAATTTTATTAAATTAAACCCTTTCTGCCCCCTGATTCACTGACCAACCTTTATCTAAATACACTTGTCTTTTTCCCTTACAATCAACACTTGGCCCATTATCTGGGCAGATAAAAAATATTCCCATCTACATTCGTCTGTTTTTAATGCAAAAAAAGAATCATAACGGTCATGTCTAATTCACTTTGGTAAGCCCATACAGACCCTCTTTTTCTCCTCCATGAATACTCTTAAAATTCATGACATCTACGTCTTTCAGACTGGCCATTTTTATGTATTAAATACCATCATACCTATTTGCCTCCAAATATTCCTTAGATGAATCATTTGTTTTTTATTTCCTGACCAGAACAAGACTCCATCCCTATGACACCGCGCTTCATCTAAGGACCTGTAACGTTTCAGACAGAACAAACACCAGACTTGCTGAAGACCCCATTAGGTCCAAGGAGCCCCCTTTTTAATGGAATTCTTTGAATGACCGTCTTAAAAACATCCCCATCCTTACTATTTTTTTAAAGCATTCTTTCGAAAAACAAAACAGCTTTCATATGATTTTTTTATTTTGCAACGGAGTTAATTTGTCTTATTGATGGGTACCGTTATCCTTATTTCATTATTTATTTAACGGGTTTTTTTTTCCTCTATTTTTTTTCAAATCTAATATTGTAATTTTGGTTGGTCGCACCCTTATTTTTTCCCCCATGTGTTTTATAATTTATATTGGTATGTTTAACTTTTTCAAACTAAATTTTCTAACGTTATGTTGTTATGTATAACTTACGCGCCATCGGGTGGCCACTAATTACAACGCACCAAAAACAAAAACACAAACGCCCTTGCGTTTTAATTGGCATCCACATCTCTTGCATATTGAATACTATTTATATCTAAACATCAGTCCCTTTTTGTTCTTTAAATTCACAATGTTCATATTTTTAATATTGTTACAATTTTATATTTTTACTGTATGTTGGCAATGCGATGAAATAAAACCTGAAACCCTGAAACATAGTAGCTTTTCTTTCTGATACCATAATGTTGAATTTGACCACTCTTCCAAGTACAAAATCTGGGGCTCTGGGATGAGGCTATTAATCGGATCGGGCCCATGGACCTTTTTTAAAATGGAATTCCCACTTCCCCAATGGTTTCCATTTTAGACTTAGGGCACACAACCCTTGGAGAATAAATCCCCTATCCCTCCTTTGAAGGGATGGTTTAACCCGTCTAAATTCCCATGTACCTGGTAATCACGGGACCACACGCCTATTTATGTTAATTGGCAGCCAGTAAAGGTTTTTTTACTACCCACTCAAACTGTCACAGCTGTCCTGGGGGCAATTATTGGAAAAGCATTCTGAACACTGAATGAATCGAACCAGGCTAAATAGGTGAGAAATGATGGAATATCACACCCAAAAGTCCACGGCTTCTGGTATGTTTGACTTCCGGTCTACTACACTCTGATATGAGAAAGCAGAGGAGAATGGTCGCGGAGGAATGATTTCAGAATTTTGGCCATCATATGGAGACAACCTCGGAGTGAGGTGAATTAATTGGAATTTAATTTTTACCTCCAGAGTTTCAGATCGTGTGAACATTGATACTACCACCACAACCAGCACACTCAAGGTTAAACAAAGTATTCAGACTATTTTGTTAGCTTACCATCGCCGGAGGCTTAATTCCTTCTGAGGCACCTAGTAAAATAAGCAACTAACCAGCTTCCTTTCAAAGAGAGGGCTCTCCGAGTTGCGTAGTTGGGTTGGGTCTTGAGGTGCATGTCTCCTCATAGATAGTGCAACGTGTTTGGTATAGATATGTGACCATGGCTGATCCTGAGAAGTCATATAAAGGTGAAATTTGGAATGGTTTACACTTAAAAAAAAAAATTAATATTCAATCATGTTTTACACATTTATTTCTTCTAAATTAAAAGTGAATGGCATCCATCCGCCATGTGGTTTTATTTTCATCTCAAAAAGGTAGTTTCAGCTACCCCCCAAACATTGACCAAACTACCCACAATGCATTGGGTGCAAGATTTCATAGTTGTGTAATTTCGATTAACCATTGTGGCCTGTATTCTCAAATGATGTTTAACTCTAATCACTGGTTAAATTGCAATGTAAAACTGCGCCGCTAAAATAAACGCAATTTTCTCAAACGTGGTTAACTTTAAACGCTGTTTAAATTTTAGCCGAACCCTTTTAAATATGTCTTAAAAACGTTGTGTAAACTTAGACTTGGTTCAGGGAGTAGTTTTAAAGGCGTGTTTAACCTTCACACACCCTTTTCATCCAGTGCCCTGATATTTCACTATATGATACTGGTGGTTTATCTTATCTTGTTTTCTAAGTGGCCTCATGGGTGGGGTGGGTATTTCTGTCTTGTAATGGTTTGTTTATCGCTATTCTATTTTTATGCTTTGTGTGTATCTGCTATCAGTGGCCCCTCCATGTATGGCGAGTAGACTGATACAGTCACGTGCAGTAGGTCCCGGTTTTTAACCCATCACTGAACAAATTCTAAACGGGCTCCTTGCATGAACACCAAACACGACATTCGGGGTTGGAAATGTACTGCCGGGATGGGTGGAGGGTGACTGTCTGCGTAGCATTTAAAACTATTGGGGTGAAGGGTGTTTTTGGACAAATGAATAAGGCCTTTTCACACTGGAGCCAGTGAGCGATCACTTTCTGTGATGCGGATGGTCGCTAGATGTAGACTTCAAACCAGCCACCAAATTCATTATAATACGTCCAAACTCTGAGCTGACACCTAGGTCGCTGTTGTGGCCTTTCCTCAAATAACAACACACATTCATCCAATAAATGCACTTACGTAGAGTCTATCCGCCATGTTGAATTTCCTTACTCATCAGTCCGTTCAATTTCAATGACGGAAACGTCACAATTGCCTCTGTGCGGAGCAAACCAAGGTGACAGTCATTAATCCATTTAAAAGGATGGCCATGTTACCTCAGCATTTTCAAAAAGTCAACTAACACCCACTGAACCCACTGGCGTAATGCCTCAAAAAAGAAGTATGTTTTGTGAGATCAGCATCTTTATTAACTCCTTTTTTTTGTAACGTTTACATAGTAATAAGGCGCTATTTCACATCACGTCAAGTATTCAGAAAACGGCCTTTTGCCCTAGTCTTCAAAAAGCAGCTATCGGGGGAGTCGCAGAAAGTCGATCAGTCAGCCGGGAGGCGGGGTGCTCAGGTGTGATGAAGGTGGGCGGGTTTGTTGTAGGTAGGGGGTTGGGGGGGGCGACGTAAGTGGCTGGTTGTTAGGCGACGATATAGTCCAGTTCGAGGGATGAATAATTTACGCGTTTAAAAGTATCGTGACTTTAATCTAACGACTTGTTTAATATTTTTAGGGGACCTGGCGGGTTTTTAAACTGATTTAAGACAAGCCATAGTTTTTATGGCCTAACCACCATTTATGGGTTTAAGACATTCGTTTTGAGAATAGGGCCCTGTATGTTTGACTACCCTTCCCTTTGGTCTTTTAACGCGGGGTGCGAACAACCAGTTATTTTAATGCAACCAAGAACAAACTAAAAGCCAACAAAAGAAGAGGAGGCTTGTGCCGGTGGTCAGTTAATTACGAGTGGATGGTTCGCTGGTTTATAATACTATCATGATTCACTAAGGACCCAGAAACCCTTTACGCCGTCCGGGGCATTAGCGTGTCCTAGCGCGGTGCCTACATTGTAATGCGCTATATAGAAGTATAATTTGGAACAAAATCTGGCGACTCCTAATTCGCTCGAAAAAATTGAAGGCCTATATAATATGTTTTCTGCAGCTGTCTTTTAAAAGTAAAGACCATTAAAGTAAATCTTCTTGGGGAATAAAAAAGTTGTCATTCATGATCCGTCAACCAAACAATACTAATTGTATTGGTTTTTGTGCAAAACATGCTAGTGAATTTCTTTCGTCATTTTCTTCTTATTCATTGTTTTGATTGACTTGTAGAAAGGGCAAGCCGGGTTTGTGCCTTGTCTTGTCTGAATCCTTATTACAAAAATATTAGCAATCTAGATTTAGTTGAACAACTTACTGGTCGAAAAATCATTAAAACTACAAGAATTTCTACACGGTCTTGCTATATAGTATATAAGACAAAACAAAGGAGGACGGTTATTCAAAAATATCGCGACACCCCTTTATTAATCTCTCAAATTTCTTCTTAGACTAAAATAAAATGGATGGGAAAAATCGAATGTACGATTAAAATTTTAATCTATTAACATTTATATTTCATTGCGTTTTGATTTCAATTTTAATCTAAACTGCTAGATCCAATTAGAATAAATGTAATGTAGAAATTTAGAGATAGGCCTGGGTTTTGTAATGATGAAAAATTATCTGAAGAATTTATTTGCGTCATACAGACTTTTCAAAGTGTAAATTGTGCATATCTCGGTGTTCCTTTGGAAATCCGTAAATTACCGTTTCTATTTTAGAATATTCTTTTTTATTGTGTTTTAATTCAAGATTGCCGTGTGGATGCAAGTGGATTGGCAATGATTAATTAAAACATAGAATACCGTTTCGCAATCCAAAATCACTAATTTACTAATTCATATTGACGATGGTTTGAAAAGTGATGAAAATTGGGAAAGACATAATAGAAATAGAGAAGACTAAAAAGTCTTTATCTAGAAACACCTGGCGACAAGGAAGAACATTGTGCGTGGGTATTTATAAAATGGGGGCGTGAATGTCCTGTATGTAACAGACGCGGCGACAAGAAAAATAATACGCGTTGTACTCGTTAGAATTAGAACAGGCAGCAGCCTTGGCTGGTTTTTATACCGATTTTACTACAACAAAAGAGAGAAACAAGGGCACGCGAATTGTTAATTACATGAAAACCGTGATGTTTCGGTGATCAATTTTGCATGTAGACTTTGTTTATAAACATGGTTTTTGTTTGAACTAAAAAGAAAAATGCAGGTTATTTATGGTAAGCACATAATTAACCGAAACTCGACGAAACCTGGCTAAAAAACGTTTTTGCACGAAAAATAAAAATTTAACAACCTTTGGTAACTAAAACTTTGGAAGGAAAACTTCTACTGTATGTTGATAGAGTAACACATTCCTAACAATGCAAAACAAAACCGCATGTCCGTAGCTTTCCTGCATTTACGTAACAGAAGAAAATGCCCCCAATACCTATGGAACACCCTTTTATGCAAAATGCATGCAAAATTGTAAAAAAACATATTTCTACATATGCAAATTACTGCAGATTTGACAGGTGTATGCACTAGGATGTTGTTTATTAATTTCCACAAAATGTTGAGTTGTGGGACCATTGCCGCTTTTGTGATTTTCAACATCTCGTCCAGCTTGCCTACTAGTAATAGCTGTGGTGTCGATGGTATTAGCGCAAATTAGTTAAACAGATCTTACCAAACATATTGAGCCCAGTGTGTATTATCAATATTTCCATATCCATCGGTATTGTCCCATCTAAATTAAAAGAGCTAGAGTTATTACGACTTTACACTGGTGATAAGCATCTTTCAACAATACCGGCCAATACCATCCTTCCAGCCTTATCCAAGTTCTTGGACCAAAATTAATTTATTAACCAGATCGAATATCGCTTATTGATTAACATAAAATCCTCACTCCGGCCCAGTGTTGGCTTTAGACCTAACACTCCCTTCAGGCAATCAATAAACTCTATGATAAAAAATTTACTACTGCCCTCGACCAAAAACTCTGCACTGCCGGGGGTCTTTCTAGATTCAGCAAAGCTTCCGATTGACCCCTTCTTGATCACAAAATTCTCATGAATAAACTAAAAAAATATGGTAATAGAGGTACTGCAATACTTGGTTGAAAATTACCTTGATAACCGAAAACAATTTGCTGATTATAACCAACACCACTCGTACCAATTCTTCGATCATTTGCGGCGTACCTCAAGGGTCAATTCTAGGACCTCTTTATTTTCTACTTTATATTAATGACCCCTCCCTCAGGGCTCTTCATAATCTTCAATTTATGATGTCGAGATGACACTAATATTTTCTATTCTAATAACAAAAGAACCTAAATTACTTGAATCAACTTTAAAATAAGAGGTTAGTTAACCCATATAAATCTAATTGGTTTAAAATAAAATAACGTGCTAAAACATTAAAAAACTAATTTTATGGTGATTCAGAAATAAACCAAACCATTTGCCACCAAACGATATTAAAATTATTATGGACAATAAACCCCTTGAACAAGTGAAAACACAATAAATTTTTAGTATTTTAATTGATTACTAAAATTAAAAAAAAAAAAAAAAATGTTACTAAAATAATTTCTAAATTATATACGGTATCATCAGAAACAGTTAAACCCTTTTCTGCCCCTTGATTCATTGACCACCTTATATAATACACTGTCTTCCCTTACATCAACTACTTTGCCAATTATCTGGGCAGATAAAAAAATTCCCATACATTCTCTGTTTTAAGCAAAAAAAAGATAGTTAGGTCATGTTACTAATCACTTTGGTAAGCCCATACAGACCCTCTTTTCTCCTCCTGAATACGCTTAAAATTCATGACATCTACGTCTTACAGACTGCCAGTTTATGTATAAATACCATATGACCTAGTTCCCCCAAATATCTTAGATGATCATTTTTTGCTGGACCAGACAAGACATCCATCCCTATGACACCCGATCATCTAAGGATTTGTACGTTAGACAGACAAACACCAGATTTGCTGAACAACCATTAGGATCCAATGGAGCCCTTTTATGGAACTCATTGATAGACCTGTCTTAAAACAGTCCCCATCCTTAGTCTATTTTTAAAGCAAGCTCAAAAACAGCTCAGTGATTTATTTTGCAAATGATTAATGGTCTTATGATTTGGGCTGGTTAACTTATACTATTCCATATATCTTAACTGGTTTTTTCCTCTATTTTTTTTCAAATCTAATAATTGTAATTTGGTCAGCACCCTTAGGTTTCCCCATGTGTTTTCTAATTTATGATGTATGGTTATACCTTTTTCAAAATAGTTCATAATTATGTGTTTTATGTTATAATTTAAGCATGGGTGCCACTAATACACGCCCTGCGTTTAAGTGGCATCCACATTCTCTTGAAATGAATATATTTATATCTAAAAGCAGTCTTTGTTCTATTAAATTTCATGTTTCATATTTTATATTTTACATATTTATATTTATCTGTTATGTGCATGCGATGGAAATAAACCTGAAACCTGAAAAATATAGCTTTCTTATGATACCATAATGTTGACCATTCAGTAAAATCTGGGGCTCTGGGATGAGGCTATTAGCGATCGGGCCAGGACCTTTAAAATGGAATTCCACTTTCCCCACTGGTTCATTTAGACTTAGGCAAACCAAACTTGGGAGAAATATCCCGTTAATTTGAAGGATGTTAACCCCGTCTTATCCCATGTACATGGAGATAACGCCCTATTTATGTAAATGCATGCCAGTCGGTTGTACTACCCCAGTCACGGCTTGTCTGGCCTGGGCATTATTGGAAAGCATGTGTCTGACAACAATGAATGATCTACCCAGGCTAATAGGTGATAAATGGAATATCAACACCAAAAGTCCACGGCTTTCTGGTATGTTGACCTTCCGCGTCACACTCTGATATAGAACAGAGGAGAATGGTTCGCGAGGATTCGATTTCAGAATTTTTGGCCATCATATGGAGACAACTCGGAGTGAGGTGAAGTAATTGGATTTAATTTTTCACCTCCAGAGTTTCAGATCGTGTGAACATTGATACTACCACAAGCACCACTCAAGGTTGAAAAAAAGTGGTTTGAAAAACAAGTAATTAGAAATATTTTTTTGTTCTTACATCCAGGAGGCTTAATTTTCTGAGCACCTAGTATAGCACTAACCAGCTCCTTTTCAAGAGAGGGCGCTCCGGTTGCGTATAGTCTTCTCTCATAGTAGTGTAACGTGTTGTATAGATATGTGACAGGCGATTGAAGAAAGTCATATAAAGGTATTTGATGGTGTAACACTTAAAAAAAAAAATTTAATTAATTCAATATGTTACAGCATTAGTTCATTCTAAATAAAAGTGATGGAATCATCCATGTGTTTATTTTTCATTCAAGAAGGTAGTTTCAGCGAACCCAAACATGACCAAACTACAAACATGATTGGGTTTGCAGATTTCTAGTTGTGAATTTCCGATTAACCATGGGGCCCGTTATGCTCAAACGATGTGTTTTAACGCTAAGCACTGGTTAAATCGCAATTTAACGCCCGCTAAAATAAACGCAATCTAAAAAGGTGGTTAAACTTTAACGCTGTTTTTTTTAAATTTTAGCCGAACCTTGTAAATATGTCTTAAAACTTGTTTTAAACTTAGACTGGTCCGGGAAGTAGTTTCGAGTAGTTTAAGGCGTGTTTAACTTCACACTTTCATCCAGGCCCTGATATTTTCAGTATATGATTACTGGTGGATTTCTTATCTTTTTTTCAGTTCCTAGTTGATTTTCTTTGTAATTGTTATCTGCTTCTATTTCTATGCTTGTGTGTATCTGCTATCAGGTGGCCCTCATGTTATTGCCGGAGTATGACTGATACAGCAGGCAGTAGGCCCCGGTTGCCTCTTGGTTTTACCATCACTGACAATTTAAAGCTCCTTGCATAACACGACATTTCTTGAAATTTACCCGTGGACTTTATGCCGTAGCATTTACAACTATGGAAGGTATTATTTGACATAATAATAAGGCTTTTCACACTGAGCCAGTGATCGATTCACTCTGTGATATCGCTATATTTAAAAAAAAAAGACTTCAAACCACCCACCAAATTCATTATAAGACTTCGCAACTCACACACATATCACTGTTGTGCTTCCCAAATAACACCACACATTCAATCCAATAAATGCACTTACGTAGAGTCCCTACCGCCATGTGATTTCCTTCCTTACTCAGCAGGTCCCGTTCACATTTCATGAACAGAAGGAAAAACTCAAATTTCGTGCGGAATCAAAACCAAGGTGACAAGTCCCATATCTTTAAAGATGGCCATGTACCTCAGCATTTAAAAGTCAACTACAACCAGTGCCGTAAATGCCTCAAATAGAAGTATTTTGGAGACATCACTTTAAATCCTTTTTTGGCAAAACGTTTTACAAGTAACTAAGGCGGCTATGGCACATCGCACGCTAGTATTCAGAAAACGGCTGCACTAGTCTACAAACAGCTATCGATGCAGAAGTCAAGATCGATCACCTTCTCAGTGTGAAAATCCTTATTGCCCGTACTATTTAAGGCGAAGATAAGTCCCATTCGATGGATATATGTACGACGTTTAAATATCGTGCTTTAGCTAAACGACTTGCTTAATATATTTAACCGCGGGTTTTTTAAACCTGCATTTGCCACCATAGTTTTATGCCTAACCACCATTTATTTTAGACATCGTTTGAGAATATGGTCCCCCCCCCGCCTCTGTATGTTTGACTACCCTTCCTTTCAACAAGAAACCTCCATTATTTTAATGGCAACAAACTAAGCAAACAAAGAAGAGACTTTTCCTTGCATATTAATTTAATATTTTTGTATACTAATCCTTAAATTCACTAAGGACCCAGAAAACCCTTTACCCTACCCTATTAGCCCCCCTACCCCTTTACCTGCTAGCCCCTAACCTACCCCTTTTTCCCCTACCAATTACCTACCCTTTACACCTATCCCCACCCGTTATCATTTACCCCTAACCACTTTAAGCATACTGCTTTACCCCTACCACCGTTACCCCTAAGCCTTTTACCCCAACTCCTTTAACTTTAGTCCCCTTTGTAGGTTCTCTTGTGTCTCTCTTAATCACCAATTCTGCGACAGGAAAAGGCTAACATACCCTCAGTGACACTTTGACCTTTTGATCTGTAATTGCTAAGATACATTTATCCAACTTCCATCTGTGGTTTATATGTGGGTACCACTTCTATTTCATGCATATAACTGATTGACCAATGTCATGATGAGTAAGGGTGAAGATCTCAATAATTCTTACCATGGCATTTATAAAGTCCTCCAGGGTGGTTCAAGCAGTGTTTGTCTAGAGATTTGAACCGGTGGGAGCTCTAGGAATCGATGGATCAAGATGTCAAACCCTGAGGAAAAATAACATGTTTATAAACTCTAATTGTGAGAACTAACTTATTTGGACATGATTCACCAGTGGCCACTGTATTGTTAAAAGACATGTAAACCCTAATGTTTGCTCTAAAGTATGTTTTAGGTTGGGGTATTTTCCTCCTTAAAAAGAAAATGAAAAAGATAATGTGATTGTCACTTGAACAAACAGCCGTATTCCATTCATCCATTTTGGTTGGTTGAAGCCTTGAATTACTATGCTCCCTAATCCCGTTTTTGCCTCTGTATGGGTTGAAAAGCAGGCATTGAAGTCAATTTAAGTTCTGAATACATAACCCACACTTTCCAATAATAAAATAACAAAGGCAACTGATTGAGTGATCACAGTGACCTCTCTTGAGGCCGGCGAGTGTAGACATCTGACACATGCTGTGGAAGTGCATGACGATCACGAACGTACTGTATTAATGGACCATTTTTTTTAATAGTGAAGTTTTATATTTCAAACCCTTTTAAATGTTTTTTTAAATAGAACTCTTTCCCTTTTTTAAGTGACCTTTTTCAATTGAGGCCTTTCAAGAATTGTTGCTATTTTAATAGACCATTTTCCATCTTCAAAAACTTTTAAAAACTTTTTTGTTTTTCTTCTTAAAATACCTTTTATTGATTTTTTATTGACCTTTATTTCCAGAAAGAAACACCACAATTTTTTTAAACTGAGTTTTTTGCATATTTGGAATGCATACCAATGTATTAATTCACACCTGAAGTGAATAAGTTAAATATGCTGTCATTATGTAATAAGATCATTACATTAAGAGGATGATTTTGTATTTTCAGTCGTGCATGATATAAAAATCAAAGCATGCTGCTTTTCTATGGTGACGATTACGATAGCAGGCAAGTTCAAACCATAGTATTTTGGTTTTCCTTTGTTCTTGTTTGTCCAATAAACCTTTGAAACGTTCTCAGTAGGTATTCTACCACTGATCAAGTGCAAATTGAGAGAAATTTGTATCCTCAAAAAATCTCTTTCTATCCCTTTAAATTATTTTCCAAACAATTTGCACCTTTACAAATTGGCAAGATCAACACACGTCATCGGGTCTTTGATCATAATTGGATAATCCATGAGATAACCTCTTCGGGCTTAAGTTAATTTGGACTTTGGTTGGGTCACCGTTTTATCACATCTGATAATGGCCGATAAGATATCTCAAGTATAATCATAATTACAAGTGGCAGTGACAAAAATATCATTATTTTCCTACTTACAGGCAGGAATCGTAGACACACATTACTGAAATAGATGGGTAGGTACTGTGTCTGAGTGCTCAGTGTTGCCCCCGTCTGCTCAAGAAGGCCCTCGTAGAAAAACTTCTCAGGAAATTTCTGTAATAGTACAAATACATCAAGTGAAATTTCTTTTGTGATCAAAGACGTGTCATGCTCCATTAAGCACTCATTATCTAACTTCCTTTGTTACATTTATAGCATTTTGGCCTAATCACCAAATTTATTAAATATAAGACTCACAGATGTCATGAGAATAGCTTTAGGATTCAGAAGTGGAATAAAATTTGGTGGCATCAGGGTTGTAACTGTGCTATGCCACTGCAAATGGCAGAGGTTTCTGCATGCTTTCATTGTTGGGGGTTAATCATTCATGAACAGAGCACCCCCCAACAATGAAAGCAAGCCGAAATATCTGCCACTGGCAACTGAATTATTTGTAGCATATTGCTGCTATTCTTGAATATTTTGGGTTGGTAGAGGAGCGATAGATATCATCTATAAGTGTTAGATCCGAAAGGTGTCCATCGCTTTCCTAACGGATGGCATCAGAACGGTATATTTACATATACAATTACATTTGTTTTGAAATTTTAACTACTTAGTTCTCCTGGTAGACAAAGATGAATATTTATTAATCTTTACCTGGAGATAGCCAGCGCACACAAGTGTTGAAAAAAAATTGTGCGCTTGGTCGGACTCGAACCGGCAACCTTCATACTACACAGCGCTCTTGCTAACTGAGCTAACAAGCCTCGGTTGGCAGATGAGCGCTATTCTGCTATTCTTGTTTGAACTTTTGGGACCCCATTGAGGTTCCAGCAAGACAACCTACCTTGTGATAATTGATGTGTTTGGCATGCCAGTCACTTTGCATCCAGTGATCTGAGGGCGCCTCCTTGATGAACTCATTGACACGATTTCGGAATTCACTTGGTTTGAGCAATAGCAGCTGCACGATGAAGAAGCACACCTGAGCTTCGTTGCCTTCATGGCTTCGCAGGGCCTATGGAGGAGAAAAAAATGGGTTATTGTGTTTATAGGTGGGCGAATAGATGGACAACCTTGTGCCACTTCCCCGTTCTGATACCAAAATTTTGGTATCAGAAGAGAGTTAATACTTTCTTCATGACCCCAGTGAAATTTAAAGTCCAGAAAATGTTTTCTTTTGAAGTTATGAACAAAAACATCTCCAAATGTGGTCGACCACATAACACACACACACACACAAACTGTCCTATGGGCTAATTTTGTACACTGTTTCACGCTTACTATCCAAACGACTAGACAGATTTAACTCAAAATTTGTAATCAGATGTTTTTTGTCATTTACTTCTATGTAAGAAAAAAAATCTGTCCATAATAGGGTCACCCATCTTTAATTAAGCTCATGAGAAGTACTCTCATTTAAGAAATAAAGGGTGATGCAGTATCCTTTATGGGCGAATAATGGGTCGGAAAAAAATAAATAATGGACAAGGCGCAGCCGAGTCCATTATTTTAATTTTTTCCGGCCGAGGATACATTATGAGCCCATAAATAATACTGCAAACCCTTTATTTCTATTCTATTACCGAAAACAGCGTGATATAATGGGAAAATGCATTGGCGACCCATTATTGCAGATTATTATGTTTTCAGAATCTACCCTCCTATTCATTTGTACATAACCAGTAATTCCAAGAATTTCACATATTGGATCCAATTTAAATCTCCCTACGACCCGACTTTAATAAAGTTGGATCCAAATCCGGGTTCTTTTTTACTGCATCAATCCCCATTTCCCAATAAACTGCTGTATTACGTACGTTTTTTATATACCGATCATATGTGTTCCACAAGTACGTATCGAGACTATTTTTATCGACCAGGATCTCTGCCAGTGCCAGGGATCACTGGATCGACCCTCGACCGTAAGCGATGGTCAAAATCTCACAATCGCCAAAGACGCCATTTTGTTGATCGCATGGGGAACGAATGAATGATTACGTCGTTGAAACATGATCCAAAATGGCTCGTTAGAACAGGTTTTCAAGACAACAGACCGGACAGGATATAAATAACGTGGTTCTGAACCTGGAGATTATTATAAAAGACGACCTTTGAACAAGTTTCATGCGAGGCAGATCAATTTTTGATGGGTATCACAGCACTCTGGCCAGTATCGGCAGTCTAGTATACAGCGGCACTGTGGCTGTGTATTACACACTACCGTAATGATAGCACTACACTAGCGTGGTGGCTGAACTAGGAATTTGTCGATAAGTTGTGTATTTTGAAATCACAGTTAACGATATTTTTCATGTTTAGTACCATGCACATACATCATGATCACATCGCATCGCATCTCATGGCCATGACTTTCCATGATGCATGGACATGATGGATGGCAGGAATGGCCCAGGCCATGGGGAGACTCTTCAGTTATGTGGCACGGTATGTGTTTAAGGCTGCCTTTGTCTCTTGAATTGATAAAGATTCTGAAAACATAATAATCATAAAATTGGATCCATTCTTCGTCCAATGCAAAATTTATTGGTCTCGTCATGAGTTGAAAAATATCGGGCTCAGCTTCGCTTCGCCCGATATTTTTCAACTCATGACTCGACCAATAAATTTGTGCATTGGACTCAGTTGGATCCAATTTTATAAGAATAATGGGCAGTAAACTAACCAATCAGAATGCTGCATTTTCAATAATGGGCAACAGAGGTAATAGAATACCATTTATGTTTTAAATGGCAGTGCCTATTGTCCACTGTCAACAATGTTTTTTTGTTTTTACTAAAAATTGATGAAACATTGTTTTATGCCAACATACACACAGTCAATATAGTAGCAGAGTGTGGCCAAGTGGTTAGGGTGCTTGACTGTGACGCAAATTTAACCAAAAATTCCCAGGTTCGAACCCCAGTGGGGACACTATGCTGGGATTTATCCAGGTCCTCAATTCTGGATTTGATCTGTATACCAGCTATTGATTAAAAACAGAATACCGCTCTCCTCCATGGTTCACTTGGAACTGGGCAAATGAATCATGAAAGCATCCCGTCCTTCGGAGGGGATGTTAAGCAGTTGGTCCCGTGTACAGAGAGTCACAACTGTGCATGTATATTGCAGCCAGTTTTGAATAAGAGTAGGGTGAAAACCCCTGATTGTTTCCAATCTGCCCCCAGCATCAAAGCGGGCCATGATAGGAGCCTCCGTATCATGTGGCCCCGGACCAGCTTACCTAAATCAATCTTTATCCCACCACAAGCCATTACCAAGACTTGTAGATGGAACTATAAAATAATTCCATGCAAAAATAATAAATACCGAGGATGTTTCCTGTTTATTTTGGTGCACCAAGGTACTATTTTTAGTATATCTAGAAGAGTTTACATCCTAATTTTCCCCTCATTTTTATATGCCCCCCCCCCCCCACCATAATAAATTATATGAGTTTAATTTGAAAATCCATTGGAGTAGTATGTTTCTAAGCCTCTTTAAGTGCAAATGTATGTGAAAATTCCTTAGAATTAAGTGGGCCTGGGCAATACAGATATGTGACAAAGTATGTGAAGAGTAAAAGGGGTTTGGGACACATTGTTTTAAGAGAGAAAAAAACAAGAACGTCGAACATTTACAATCAAGACGAAACATGCGAGAAATAATAGAAATTAAAAAATAAGGTGACCGATGTTTCTGTCAACTATAGGATCTTTTGCCGTCCTGAAATCAACAGCACATGTCCCATCTACAAGTCAACTTACCAGACTCAGCACCAGTCTATCCAATGTCACCAAATTCAGTTTCCACACCATATCATTGAGGGTTTCAATACACTGAAAACAAGCAATGGAAAATCGGTAATGTCATGTTACAATTAAGGAGACACTGGGGCATTTGAAAAATAGTGCGCCCTCAAGATTTTTCAAAATAGATATTTTTGCATAGTTGTAAGGCTTTTATATACAAAAGCCCTTACACGAAATGATTAAGACCAATTCAGCTTCCTTATGGGTAAACAGATCGATTTTATAATTTAACGTCGCCGGCGACGTTAAATTCAGCAGACGACGAAAATGGCATTTAACACAAGAACACGCATGCCGTATGCATGTTTCCCTCGCTATGCACAATGTTTAATCGGTCTATAACCTTTGTGGTTTTAATATCAGTGAGTACGAGTCAAAAATATTCATGTAATATACGCATTTGTTGATTAAAGTTATGGAAAACTTAATAAAAGTTAGCCTACAAATTACCTGATGTCTTTATCCTCATATCAATGTCCCTATCTGTTTTGGGGTATGTTATTTTTATGTGTAAAATATATCTCTGTTCTTCCAATGGCCAAGACTATCATTTGAGAGCAAATTGAAGAAATGTTATATTTTGTATTTTATATTTTATATTCAGTGCCGCTTTAACTAAAAGACACTATCAGTGATTTGAAAAATATTTGAAATTTGCAGGAATAGCTTCAAAGTGAAGGATAAGTGTGTAGAATTCTCATAAGTTACCTTTTCCAGCTGTAGAATTGACAGAAAAGGAAAAAAACGGCAGTGTTCCAAGATACGATTCTCCATTCAATTATGTGTTGTAGTAAGTGTCCGTTCGGACAGTAATGACTAAAATCTCCGATTCTGTCCTTATTAGGTTGCTTCTGGTCTTATCATTTGCAGGGGATGTCAGGATACCTGTACTTGTTGCATACATGCAAAAATCTGATTTTTGATGATTTTTTCGATTTGCTGATTTAGCAAATCACTGATAGTGTCTTAAAGTAAAGGTCAGAAAAATCCTTTAAATGCAATAAATAAGTCTTGTGCACAAATGGTCTGAATTTTATGTAATAGCACAGATTTATTATAATCAGGTTTGTCCACTTTTAGGACCACAAACTGGAATTCTTTTTGATTCCAAAAACTAAAGTTATTTTGGTTTGAAAGATCACAGCAGATGTAC
>JAMKCH010037093.1:0-14406 GCA_023653785.1 Ophioderma brevispina
TTCTATCTTACCTTCAGGGGGGGGGGGGACATTGCAAGTGATCTTGCTGTAGACACAACCTCTCCTCCTCTAGGTCCGGTATCATGGCACTGATAAATGGAGCCACCTCGTACCAATTGGCCCTAATTCTCCCCAATGGTAGACAAATACAGATCTCCCGCACACCAGAACAAAGCCATGGATGGCTCCTTTTTCTTTGTGTTTCTGGCTACTCCCTGGTAGTACCTATGAGGTTGTGCTGACAGTGGATGGATGAAAATGGTAATGAGATGGTGCGTGGAGCAGTCACCGTGACAACACCATTGGAAGTCACAACACCACCAGTTGTGACAACTTCTTGAACTGCTACCACACAAACTGTAACCACACAAACTGCTACCACACAAACTGTAACCACACAAACTGCTACCACACAAGCTGCTACCACACAAAAACGTACCACACAAACTGCTCCCACACAAGCTGCAACCACAAACTGTTCCACACAACTGCTACCACAGAAACTGCTACCACAGAAACTACGACCATGCAAGTATAACACACAAGCTGTAACCACACAAGCTCAACCACACAATCAGTACCACACCAGTTTGTAACCACACAAGCCAATCAACCAGATTGTATCATACAAAGTACAACAGAAGAGATTCGCCCCAAATGCACTCATGGTAGTTGACGCCCCACACACCAGATACCATCTTAGTGTCTTGGCCAGAAGTAGATGGCGGCAGAGTTCTACTGGTTAGTCTGACCCATCAGATGGTAACAAGGTTTCTATAGAAGAACAGCAGACAAGCACAAGATGGACAATCTTCTTCAATTCGTGTGGACTGCAATCTGGTGCTGACTATATATTGATGCTAACCTGGAATATTGAGGATAATAGTGGAAATGAATAACCCACCTGATTCTTACCACGTTACTACACCTTTGGGGAATGACAACAGAGCCATTATTAACAACACCAGTAAAGACCACTGAGGCTGCAACATGCAGCAGGCACGAACAAGCAGATAGTATCACAGGATGAGACTTACCACAAGGTGTGGTGATACACAGGGGGTAACTTCTGAATGGGTACAATGCTAGCCATTTGCTGTGGATACTACTTGTTTCCATCTACTCTTGTCTCCTCAATTTTGTAACTACCACTTTTATTGATATTCCTTTAGGCCAGAAGTAAGCTTTTTAAAAAATTTATGATTTCGAATTGACATTTCGATTGCCTTTTAGTTAGGCCTGCGATTTCATTATTTTTGAAAGACATTCAACTTCCTCAAATGTGGAATGATTTGTTGGTTGGCATTAATGTTAGGTGATCCACCAAATGCCATAGTTTTATGTGAATTCACGGGCATTAAGACAATTGGCTTCCTTTATAGCTAGGAATAGTAAAAATTTAAATTAGGGTGCTTCTTGTTAAATATAAATCACTTATGTAGCCCAACATAGAAAGTAAGCACAGTATGAAATTAATCCCTCATGTTTACCTAGAAACTGAGTTGTATGAAACTAACCGTAATTTTATCATCTTCTTTATATTACATTACTTACATTACATATCACTGATATCAACTTTGTAATTAACTTACCTAAGTTGATTCATTGTTGTCGCAGGATTTATGTGTTGCTTAACCCTAGCATCCCGATCAGTGTGCCAGTAACCCGTCTTAATGTGGTACCTTTTGTCTGGATCATTTGAGAGACCTGTTCATGCCCAGAGGCTGGCAAGAATACCTGTGAAGGTAAGAATTATGTTTGTCACTTAACAAAGACCTTACCGATCATGAAAGAAACTTTGTATAAATTGGTTAATAATATGAGAGAGATTCAAGGATAAAGATTTCTCTGAATTTGTACTTGATTTTGTTGTAGACACCTAGCAAAGTTCAAAGGTTTTTTTGACAACCATAGAACAGAAACCACAAACAAGTTTTGAGTTTGCCTAATCCAGCCTGTAGAGAGCTTGGATTTTCAGTCATGTGGGACAGAATACTAAATCCTCTCTTATTACATAAAAGACTGCGTTTTCTCAGCTTATAATCACTTCAGTGTCTACTAATACATTGGTAACTTCTAAATTTGCAGAAATCTACTTTCAAAAAATCTTTGGGTAACATTTTTCTGAATTGGCTTTTGTTCTCTTAACTGTGAAGAAACATACTCAGTAAAGCAGTGTGTTTTTCATAGGCCCGCTCAAAATTTGGAGGGAAATGTTAGAAGTTGATGTTTAACTTGCTCGGTTTTAAAAGAAATCGCCTTTGCTGAAAGATCTGAAAGGATTAGATGGTTCATTTTACTTGCACAATCAATTCATTGTATCTGCTGATGTTATTTCCCACCACTGCCACTCAAATCCTTCATGGAATTGTTGCAGCTTATATTTTACTTCTGATTGTGAGAAGAAACCCAAAGCTACCAAGTGACATCAGTATTTCTTAAGCATGGCACTTTTTGAAAACTGTAGTTCTCTCACAAGAGCTTCTTTCCCGGACATATAATTACCCTTCCCCTTCTGGGAAATAGAGGGCAAATTTGATCCAGGTCAAAAGTATTCTGTATATGGGTTTCAGGCTTTTTTCTTTGCACAGAAGACACCTATTGGGGATGTACTGATTTGTATATTAAAAAAAAACCAAAGTTGACCATAAATGAAAGTTGTGGTATCCTGATTTTCTGCTTTTTTTTTAAAGGAGAACCCGTACATACCACGAATAATATTATCAATTATTCCATAAAATAAGTATTGACTCACAATTAGAGTGGTTTCATCGAAAAACGAATTATTTTTAACCATCAAAAATGACTCAAACCATCATATCTGACCATGCGCCTATTTAAAAACCACGCTAGTGTAATAACGTTTTATGCGATCATAACCACAGAAAGACTCCGGCACGTTTGCGTCATACATGCCATAGGAAATCACATTATGAAAGCAACACTGGTGAAGTTGTAATGAGACGCTACTGTGCCGTCCCGTATCGCATAACCCCCTTACATATCCCATATGAGCTAGCGCAAATTTCAAATAGCGCGTTGTCAGACAAAATGTTTGTAATTCATTTTTATGGTTAGTATAATTCCGTTTTTCATGAAACCACTCGACATGTGTGCAATTAAGTATTATAGCTAATTATATAAATTATTCTAGTGCAGGTTCTCCTTTAAAGATTTTTCTGGGAACTGCATATTCATTTTCCCACACTTCTCTAAGTCTCCAGTTTACCCCGTCAAAGATTTTACATGTCCATACATTCAATCTTTATTTAGCAAGCATTGATGTTCATACCTCAAATGGATGTTTGTAAATATCTAGGTTTAGAGCATTATCAAAAAATGCACAAAATGTGTACAATTTCCTAACATCTATAATTTTGGCATATTTGATTTACTCAGAACCTTCCCCATGCGAGACCCAAACCTGTCTAAATGGAGCCACCTGTTTTGAAGGCTTTGGTCTTGGTAGTAACAATTTCTCTGCTTCTGTGGCTGCTGGTTTTGAGGGTGTCTACTGTGAAAACTCTATAGATATCTGCAGCACGTCACCCTGCCAAAATGGAGGACTTGCGTCAGTGAGCAGTCGATGGATCATATTTTGTGGGTCGAGTGTCCAGTTGGGTATTCTGGCCGTGTTTTGTGAAGTTCGTCAAACGCACTTCTTTTCTGGAATTGTAAATGACAAAGTGTTCTTGCTTACATAGACTTGTAAAGTGTAAAAGTTCTGATTTTAAATAACACCCCAAACTTAATAAAACTGTTAACAGTTTAAGCAGTATGCCCAGTATTCATTTTTGTAAATGATGTTTTTTTATCCCCCTGGCTTGAAAAGCAGAGGGGATATTGCCGAGGGCGCGCCGTCCATGTTCCTTTGGTGTGTATGGGTGGGGTTTTTTCCAGTTTGGTTAGATTTTGATTAGGTTTTCGTTTTTCACGTTGTCTTCAAAAAGTTGAAGTCAGACTTTGGATTCAGGGGCAGTAGGGTTCCTTCATATGTGGATGAATGTCAAAGGTCATAGACCAAGGTCAAAGGTCATAGACCAAGGTCAAAGGTCATCCAAGGCTGTTGTGTTGGATTCCAAAAAAACCCTACTTCGAATAAAAATCATTAAAATATTTAGAATTTGTTTTTTGCTCAGCTGTTTGTATGGTTTAAAGAAGAAAACAGGCTTTCAGAAAACGTTTATTTGGTGTCATTTGACCTTTGGAGGAAGAAGTTGCGCCTATTTTGCTGAGACACTTAAAAATCCTGTTTGGCCGATTTTGAGCCAAACAAAGATGCATCGCTTACAAGAGTTAACATTGTCTTCATCAGTGATTTGAGTACAAACATTTAACACCAAGTTATTGTTAAACAATAGAAGGTGGGAGAGTAATTGAATGATTCTAAAAATAATATCCCAGAGATTACAAAAGAAAATGCTAAGTAAAAAAAATGTTCAATTTTCTCAAATCGAAATTCAAGATAGCTGGTGTTAGACCACAGTTTACTTTGTTTTAGCAAGATTTCATGGTTTTAACCAAGACTGTTTTAACCTACAACGAAACTTGGGAGCAAAAGTGAAACCATAGAAAGTTTTGTATTCCGCTTGAAAAAACAGCAGTGCGATATTGAATTTTAAGTTTTAATTCGATTTATTTAAGAAAACTTCAGCTTTAGTTCTTCTTGCAATTTATGGACGCTGAGTATACCGTGTTGTGGCAATAATAATTAACCTTAGAATGTAAAACCAAATCTCTGAGCAGTTCCATTATGGTCATGTAACGATACCTCTTGATATGGAGTGATTTTCAATAACTGCCTCTTTATGATTGAACAATGGTAATTTTAATTTCTGAATCTTCTTTTCTTACTATTATGTTACACAATAGACCATTTATTCAAACTGATATGTTTTTTGTCGAGAAGAATCGATACCATCTGATATTGCATGGGTGAATTGCTTTGCTATAATGTGTTATGGTATAACGTCGTGTCCAGTCTCTTTTCGCATTGTATGGCTACAATCGGCCAAACAGAAGTTTTTAGTCTCTCCTCGTCCGCAAAATTGCATAGTTTCTGAACCCACGTCCAAGACACCAACCTAAAAAATCTTTCTGATAGCCTGTTTATCTCTGTAACAACCAAAGCAAACAGTGAAGCAAAAAAATACATTAAACCGTTAAGAAAAATCTTTCCTGATTATAGGGTTTTAATATTGACTCACACTGTTGTCTAGTAGTGTTCCGTTTGGTACGTTTTCATTTCATGTCTATTGAAAAATGTGAAGTCCCGATTAAACCATACTTGGGGTTAAAGTGCAAAGGCTTTTTCCTTCATATGTGGATGATGTAAAGGTCATGGACACAGGTCATCTGAGTCATGTTCCAAACTGCCATCTGCCAGGTGGATGAGCAAGTTTTGCTTGCCTTTTAAAGAATTTATGTCATAGGATTTCATTATTTTTTTATATAAGTAATATACCATTTGGACATACCTTTTAAGTGTAAAAAAATACTTTCATTTGTAAACTAATAAATGCATTTTTATAATATTAATTGATATTCCAGAATTACACTATTGGTGCGCCAATCACCCCTTGGTCCATGGAGCCACCTGTATAGAGACTCCAGTGGATTACCAGTGCCTGTGTTGCAACAAGGATGCTGTACAGGACCTGATTGTAAACCATGTACCAGAGTTCTACTGTTGCCAATAACCCGCAATAATGCTTGCTGTCCGCTGCTTCTAGCTGCATTTGACTAATTCTTTTGTAGCTCAATGTGTGTGTGTGTGCGTTTGATGCTAGCAACATATTGCTTTTCTACCAACAATGGACTTTGTTTCCTTGTTATTTACCTTGTTTATTTTTAACCGTTGTTTTTTTTTTTTTTTTTTTTTTTTTTTTTTTTTTTTTTTTTTTTTTTTTTTTTTTTTTTTTTTTTTTTTTTTTTTAACAATTAACAATGTCACCAGCGTTGGTACTTTGAAAGAAGCTTTACATTCAATATAGCACATTGATTTCTACTTGGTAATTTTCTATCTTACTACATCAAGCATACTTTTTGCAGTCCTTGCAGTTCTTTGCTTTTGTCTCTCCTTACTAATATGTCTTGATAGTGTCTATTGCTCTGATGAAGTAGTGCTACTCACTATCTGTTCATATTTGTTTTAGCCAAAATAATGCAATGAATTGATATCATGCAATTGAGAACATGAATTTGTTCATCTGTGCTCATGATATGAAATTTAAAATGATCAAGCATTGTGATGTGATGAGATTTTTAAAATGATTTTTTTTTTTTTTTTTTAATTTGTTATTTTGGTATTTAAATGATATTTGCTATGCCGCCTTCTTTTTTGCAGTCATTTTGCAGTTTTCCTTTCCCTTGCTCTCCTCACTCAGACTCGTCCTTGATAGCGTCTCCTTGCTTTGATGAAGTAGTGAATACTCTAATCTGCAAATATTTGTTTTAGCAAAATAATGCAATGAAATGACCTCATGCAGTGAACCTGAAGGTGTTTATCTGTGCTTACATGAGAATGAGTTTCAAATTCTCAAGCATTGTGCTGAGATTTTTTAGAATGCATACCAATGAATTGCACCACAAATTTGGTATTTAAACACTAGTTGCATCCAATAGTTTTTCTATGTTACTAACATCAGTGTACTTTTTCTGTTTGAAGTTTCCTTTGTTGGCATTAAAGTTGTACTGGTAAAATCAAATGGTAGCAACTTCCATATCCGGCATTTGCTTATGAGTTGCCATCAGGCAAAATAAGTCACTTGTTGACCCTGACAATTGGAGTTTTGTTTTTAAATAAAGTAAAGCTTGGATTTAGTGAAACCTTTATTATGATTCCAATGGCAGCAAATCAGAATGAATAACAAAAACCTGTTGCCAATTATCCAGCTTGTTTTTTTTCTCAGCCCATGTGTTATGCCAAATTTCTAATTCATGTTTTTTTAAAATAAAAGGGAACCCCTGTAAAAGAATTTTCCCCTACAATTTTTTCCAAAAAAGTTGGTTCTGAAATCACTTTCCACATTTTGGTGTAGCTCTAAATCAGAATTCCCAACAACTGACTCATTTAGCTTTTCTGCATCACATATATGTTTTGTATTTGCATTGTTCAGTTTCTTTCCCTCCTTCTTTCTCTCACTAACACTCCATAGCAATATCTGTATATATTTTTATTTAATTCTAAGGCAGAAAGAGTTCCATATTTTCCCCTCCCCTAAAAATTTTGCATCCTTATCCTTTGGTTTATTCCGTCAGGCTGCTGAATTCATAGGGGAGGGGGCCCATATTGGAACTCTTTCCAATTCTAACTGCTAGTATGTTTCAGGCGAATAATGCAAAATTCTGCTTTAATAAATTTAACATCCTCTCTCAGAGTCTGATTTTTAAATTTTCTGTCAGGGGGTGATATGTTTTTAAATCATACCAAGAATAATTGCAAAAGCCAAAATGTAAGTTACCATTTCATTAGGTACTATTCTTTCAGTGCCCTATTTTACTTTTGAGAATTTTAAACATGACCATGAGCCTTACACCTTATGACTTATAAGAATGCTGTGTTGAACCAGTTTTCCATTGGCCAATGCAATAAACATGTGGTTTTCAACGGTCAAAATGTAGCATCCATCTAAACGTTATTTGAAAAAACGTGCTAACAGTATATTTGGTGTGCCCTGCTTTTTGATCCACTTTAATGCAATTGGTTTATGGCGCAAGAAGTTTGTATGCAACTTACAGAACATGCTAGGCCTCTATACAGCCTTCAATTCACAAGCTTTTTCATGTTAATTGCTTAATAATATCCTATTTTGTATTCTTCGTTCTCTTCCCACCTTTCCTCATCTAGTATCTGATGCATGTGAGACCCAGCCATGTCTCATGGGGGAAGCTGCCTCCCTGGCAACACCTGCAGATATGTCTGTGTGTGCCCTACTGGATTCATGGATTAAACTGTGAAACTAGTAGAGTTAATTATCCATGGTTTGATGCTAGATTTTTTAATTTGAGCTTTGTACACCATGATAGGATTATATTTACAAATCCCTTTTTTTTTAATTTTAGTAATTTTTTTGGTCACTGATATTGGTGAAATTATTGATATGACTTTTGATACTTACTGAGAACTCGAATCACAATTTTATATCCTTTAACCCAGAAGTGTCATGAAAGTTTTTTAGGGTCAAAATCACAGAAATTATTTTGATCAAGAATGTTATAATGGGGAAATCAATGAGACGTGAACTACAGTTATGATTGTCATCTTGCTTTACAGTTATTTGCTTTTAAAGAAAGAGTTCCATATGTACCTTCTTAATTCACTGGAACTTAAAAACAAACTTTTTCTTTTTTTAAAACTCTATTTTAAATAAACACCCTAACCCTAAGCCAAAATTTAAAAAAAATAATGATAACATCTTGATGTATGTCTAATGCAGATGCCTCTAGGCACTTCACATAAAAAGTAGCAATTGTATCATTATTGAACAATAAATAAAATAATTTGACAACCACAAAAAATTGTATCTTGTAGAACTTTGAAACTGGTACATATGGACCTCTTGCCGTTTTCGCCTCGGTTTTCAGAATGTCCTCTTGTCTTGCAATGTTGTCCGCAATGTTACTCTTTATTTCTTGTGTGATGTAAATATTTGACGACTAAATTGTTCATCTTACAAAATATCACATAAATAGTTCAATAAAACAACTTAACCCTTTCGTCATTCTATCAGATGATGGAAGAGAGAACAGCAGAAAGAAACGAGCAATATTTCTACGTATGTTTTCTTGTAATGATTCTAGGTGTTAAAAGAATCCCAACAACAGAAGAGAGCGGAAGTTGCAGCAGGCCTGACTATGTCAAATTCACAATATGGATTTTAGAGATCATAAAAGGAATGATTAGGATGAACTTTCATGGTGTATGTCATTCTCTCCCCACTGATATTGTCAATGACATCAACCTGATGGTTTATACTTGATCCTGGGATTTTTTTTTGGTGTAGTTGGAGATCATTAAAAGGACAAGACCTTAGGATAACTTGCATGGTATATGTAATCCCCACTGTCTTGGCATTGCATCCAATCTGAATGTCAAACTTTTGATCTTGGTTTTTTGGCGTAGTTTAAAGCTGGTTGTGGGTGTTTTTATTTTTTTATTGAGTGTGGTATTTGTGGCAATGGTAATTTTGTCCTTAATGTGGCTAACGAGCGAGGGTTTGGTGGCTACTTCATTGGCAGACGTCGGCCTACTCATATCTAAGAACATGCTTTTCGCACTGTGCAGACACTTACGCATTGTGTAAAAGAATTGGTCAAAAGCTAGTGCGTCTGCAGATGTCTGCTGACAAGTATGAACCCACCTTAAACACTACTACCGGTAAATGACTTACCAACTCCTTTGTCTTGGAGCAACTAACATCAATTCGCATAATAAATTAATTTAACCAGTTGCTTAATATTAATGATTAAATAAAAAGCTATAGCTTTGACCAATTCAACCCTGTGAATAATATTCAATCAACCACTTTCTCAAGGTAATTGATTAAATTAACTTGGAATAGATTCTCTTCTGTTTATTTAATTATAATATTTTATAAGTTTATTTTCCAAGTTAAATATATTCAACCCTCTAAATTTAGAATGGAAAATATTAGCTAGATGTGAAGACAAATAATTTTGTAGCAGCTCACTTATGTTGGATAACATTTGGAGAATGCATAATTTTATAGGTAAGTGTATCTTTTCAGATGTGCGTTTGATCATTTTAACTACTGTACGCTTATTAGACACTGTTGATTGAAACTGATTTATCTTTCAAACTTTTGCATTTACTATACTATTACCCTTGCCTTCAATAGTGGCATGTTTCACTTCCATGCTTAAAGAGACATGAGGACATTTCCAAAGAAAGCGCCCCCCATTTTTTAAATAAAACCTTTTTTTTTGGCATATTTGGATGCTTTACCAATGTTTATATTACCCTGAAATGAATAGAGCCAATATGTACATCTTTTAGTAACACTAGAATTTGGAATGGAGATCATTAAAGAATTTAGGTTTTTTTTTCCGTTGTGCTCGACCAGAAAATCAAGCATGCTTTTCTGTGATGTTAAGATGGCAGGCAAGTTCAAACAATCGTTTTAGTGTTTTGTCTTTTTTTATTTGTTTGTCCAGATAAAGCCTCTGAAACTGTTCCTTGGTGGGTGTTCTAACACTGATTAAGAGCAATTGAGAGAAATTTGTATCGCTCACAAAATCCCAATCCCCGTCTGTCCCTTAGGGGACCATGAGCAGATTGCTGAGGATATAAAATTTCTCTAAGGCAAGACTTCATATTTACCCCCCTTCATATATTTACATGCAACAAAATTTTATTTATGTTAGCTGTTTATTCCGTTTTTTGCTCAAACAAGGCCAAAATTAAAATAAAGTTTGTATCATTTAATAATATACGAGGGGGTACATAGGGAAGTCCTTTCCTTTCTAAATTTTTCACTTGATCGCTTATAGAATACCTCTAAGACACTTCAAAGGTTTATTGTACAAATCATTAGAAAAAGACAAAAATGTTTTGAATTTTGCCTGCTTGTCCAAATTTGGCCCTATAGAAATGTCTTGCTTGTGAAATTTCTGAAACCATCTTTGTATTGGCATAAAGATAAGCCTTTTCGTACTTCAGATTTGATTGATTATGTAAGCATTCTAAATATTTTTGTTTAATAATTATATTACATGTAAATTGGCATTTTTCAAAAGGGAGGGCGTTTTGATTATGGAAAGTCAAAACCACCCAAAAATCACCTTACAAACACACGCTTAATTTTCGCTGATTACTATAATACAAAGAATGAGCAGGGCAGAACGCTTTTCGCACCTACCAAGGTCAAGTTCCTACTAATTAAACTCTACAACGTGCACAACAGCGATTATGATATGATCATGACAGTCCCGGCCATTGAATCATTTGATTTAGGTAAGCTTAACTCATTTTCTTGAATTGGTTTTTCCAAAAATCTTAGGGGCGTTTATTAGAGCGGGCGTTTATTAGGAACACCCCGGTAATGCATAGTGATTTCAAAAACAATTGAGGGTTGCGCTTTTCTGTAAAAGTCCTCAGGGTCCTTAATGCATGACAAAACAAACCCAAACATTGGTTTTGTATTTTCTTTGCCCACTCTGCATCTGCACCCCTTCTATGTCTTCTGTCACCTCTTCTTCTAGCTTTCCAAATAACTGTGTCAACACCCCTTGCTTGAATGGTGCTTCTCTGTGTCAGTCTTGACACTGGTTATGTGTGTCCTCTGTGCCTCTGGCTGGTCAGGCGTGAATGTAAATCATAGAGACTTTGGTAAGGTATTAATGTAGTAATTGAATGTTAAAGCAGCACTGGCACATTTTCACAACAAAATATGGTAATTTCTTTAATTTGCTCGCAAAGACATCCAGGACCTTTCAAGATTACAGATGTATTTTATGCACAAAAAATAATCAAACCATCAAACAATCATGAGGCTAAAGGCATCCAGTGATTTTAGCCTATTTTGTGTACTGTTAACTTTTAATCAATACATTTGTTTGGTTACATGAATATCACAGACTTTGTATTCATTGATAATAAGCCCACAAATGTCACCGACCGGTCAAACAGTTGGATGCCGAGGGAATCAACTCGTCTGCGCTGTGTTTTTCTTGTGTTTAAACCAAAAATGATTCCCTTTCAGGCGAATAAACACCACTCATGGTTTCCCCATAATCATTGGTTTGACAATTATTTCATTTTCAGTTCGGCTAATCTATAAAAGCTTTACAACCATGGGAAAAAATTAGAGTTTTGAAGTCTTGAAGCACACCATTTTTCAATATGTCCAGTGTCTCTTTACCTTTCTTGTCTACTTTTTATTTGCCCATTGAATTCCCCCATGTAAAGAAGTGATACTAATGCGACACAACTTTTTAGTTGCCTATTAGAAGAGCCTTATGATCTCACTTTAAGTGGAGAATTTTGTGGTTTTTGTAAATCTGTCACCTTAAGTCACAGAACTATGCAAAAAGTTCTAACTTAATTTAAACTATTTAATCACTTAAATTTATAAGTTATCCATTGCAAGTACGATTGATTTTTGTACAGATCGTTCCATGAAAGGGAATGGATTCAATGATCACCATCTCATCGTATCTCCTTGTACCGGAGCCGTATCATTACTTTGAATCATTATCAACCCACAGTTGATAACAACTAGCGTGTCACACACGGCGCAGTTTTCACGGAAGTGTGTTTACATTTGATTCAAATTTAAAGCTAAATTCTCCATTTTTGATATTTAAAGTATCTTATACCCATAGAAGATAATATGTTGACCATGGTCACCGACCTCAATTTTGGGCACTGTTTTATTTCCTACCATCAACGAAATGTTTCCTCAGACCTAAACTTATACTTGGGTTATGAGTAAAAATATGAGCTTTTGGTCTGTCAATGTGTCAATCCACCTTTTAATAAACCTGGAATTGAGTTGAAGTTAGAATACTTAAAACTTTCATGGGGTATTCAGTCTAATTGATGTTTGTTACTTGCAGGTTCATCAAATGTGCCATTAACCCATGTCTGAATGATGCCACTGTGATGGACTTTGAGTCAGGGTGGATACATGTGTCCATGTGGGCCATGGGTGGCAAGGGGTTGACTGCTCAATGAAGTAATGACAACATTTAAGAGGCATGTCTAGTTGCATGGAGTCGTCCAAATTCATTTTTCAAAGCTTTGTAAAAGTTCCAATGGATCATGGCAAAATTTTTGTATTGTTCAAATAAAGCCCTCATCTAAAAAACATGAATCTTAAATGCCCTGAATCCCATTTTTCATAGGGTTCATCCCCTGATCATTTATTGCACATCGGCGATTTTGGATTTTTGACCAAGTTTTCCTAGATTTGTGGATTGTTGAAACCAAGATGATTTTTATTCTTCAATTTTTTGATTTCTCAAATTAATCTTAACCAATTAACACTCATAGCCAAATTTTCATTATTTCTTAGTTTGTTTGCATTACACATGATACCTTTTTTCTTCAAATTTTAAGCTCCAAGTATTCTTGCAATTAATCTTTCATATAATACCACTACATGCTTGTCTTAATTCGACTTATCATTTTTTGGAATAAATGATCGAGTTGTCTATGTACATAAAACACCTGTCTTTTTGTTACTTGGTGACGTGGTCTGGTGGTTCATATCTTATTTCTGTGTACCTATGTAGGGTCCTGCTTGAAATTCAGTGAATCCAGTTGCTGGAATTCATTGTGAGTTGAGCATGTGGTCCACTGAAAAATGCAATGAACTCATGACAGTAGATTCTTGTAAATCATGAGTTTTGAGCCCTTCCATGGGCCACTGTTTTGTCTCACTTGGCAAGATTCTTAGTCTTCATTGCCTTGTTGACCCAAACAACCATTGTGTGCGTAAAATGTTGATAAAACTGGTGAAGACTACTTCCAACCAACAAAAGGAAATCCACGTTGTTAGGGTTTTGTGCCAGCCAGCTGCCTATGATTGTAACCATTTCCTAAGGGCAGCATAATAGTGATTGGTCAATGGCAATGCAAACTTGAGCACCTGCAGGTGGATTGTGCAGGATATAAATTAACATACAATATTATTTTAATTTAGTCTAACCTATAAACTTTATATCAGAATTTTCCTCCTCTTCCTATGGTTATTTGAAATTGAGAAAAGCAGCACCCTTCAAACATTCATCTATAAGGAAAATGGGCCTTGGTGTACAGATAGTTATTACGTAATACGGCAAATGATATAGCATAGGTGCTGAAGGGTATGTGTTATATATCCGAACACAGGATAGCGGATAAAATACAGTACCAACAGAAATTCTGACGTTTGGCGGGTCCTACATCATTAATTGAATATTTTAATAATTTAACAAGATATAGCCCATTTATCGGTTGGCCTTAAAAAGTGTACTCTTACCCTCCTATGAAAGGAATTATATTTTTAATGACCTTCATTTCACAGATCATAAAAAAGATCAACGGCTTTTTGCAATAAAGGCTGACTTAGAGGTTCCAAGGATTTCGCCTTCAATTTTATAACAAATCGTGATTTTTGCATGTACATAATGTCTGTCCATACCGCACTGTAATTTTCCAATTACTATATGCAAATAACTAAGTTCAAATCGATTGCCTAAAGTTTGGGATTTTTCAATGACAAAAACTGACCTCTGACAGGTGAATTGTTCGATTTTTATCAAGAAAGGGCCCCTTTAATCTAATCTCCCAAATAACCTTGACCCCCCAATATGCTTCCACAAAGAATCAAACCCTCTTTCTATGATAGTTTGTTATTTAGCAAAAGAATGTTTTGCAGATGATGTAAACCGTTTTAGCGA
>JAMKCH010037094.1:0-25291 GCA_023653785.1 Ophioderma brevispina
AATCTGTGATGCACTACTTTCTTGCATTGTATCTGAAAAACCTGTTAAAAGTCGAAAATGCACTAGTAGATACGAAGTGTTGTCATTTCATGGTTGCTATAGTTCATTGGTATGTGTGTTTCAATTAATGACATTTAGACATCACAATAGTGGGGCAATTTACTCCCGCTTCATTCATTTCACATCGATTTGGCCCACCATCAGCCGTATCACAACATTGTATTTAAGTGGACTGTCTTTCCGGTGTTTTACTTTATGCTTAGTGCTTCACAACTAAATGAATTCTTTTGTGTTGAAAATTTCGTCATTTGTTGAATTTAGTTGGTATTTTTGGAAGTTTGGTAAAACTTGTTGTTACACTCAGCTACTTGACCTTTCTTGCTTGAAATTTCAGTAATTCATTAAATAATAAATATATCTATAAAAAGATATTCTTGGAAAGAATTTATTTTAAATCGACTACACAATACAGGGTAAAATAGAGCAAAGATGGAGCGTGTGCCGAGCGTCTAAGGCGCTTGGTTTTAGGCACCTCATTTCGATGGCGTTGTGTTTCAATCCCACCGCGGCCATTTAATTTTTGCGCTGATATTTTTCGCTGTAGACAATTGTGGTTTTTCATTTTTTGTGAATGCTCTGTATATACATTGTTTATTCTTTAGGGGTGCCTTTTCTTGTTTTTCTTTTTCAATCTTTCTGGTAAATCCATGTTCATTCATTATAATTAATAGAATGTTTGTGCAATTAAATTAAGCAAGCCTTTTTTTGGAAAAACAAATGTTTATTACCACGTGACAACCTACGCATCAATGACATACAGGTACGGGCCGAGCGGTCTAAGGCGCTGGTTTTAGGCACCAGTCATTTCGATGGCGTGGGTTCGAATTCCCACCGCTGCCAGTAAATTTTTTAACAATTTTTCCGACGTAGATATTTACTTATTCTTCAATTTTGGTGAATGTTCCATTCCTTCTTTTTTATTTGAGTGTTTATGATCCTTTGGATTTGATTTCATTTGTTTTAAATTGTAAAGAATCTTGCGTGGCGTTACAGATGCCGGTTCTTTTATTCCTGATTTTGATATTCGCTTCATGTTTCTTTTTTTAAATACCTCCTGAGATCATCCTTTTCTGCACCTACTGCCTGACGACAGGAAAAATCCCAGTACTGCGGGATCTTGCGGCTACCCCTCCTCTATCACTGCCCTTCCAGCGAAGCTTACTGATCAGGTGTCGTCCGCGAAACTTGAATCGAAGTATAAGTACCTAACTTTTGCTGAGCGCTTGTTACTATTTCTACAAGTGTGACTTACGTGCTTTCGCGAACCATGGACGGGTTAGAGAGTGCGTAGGATAACCTTTTCGCGTAACGTAGGATCATTATTACGCGTCTTCTATTTGGGTGTATTCGTGTGTGCAATTAGGTACGAGTTGTTGAATGCCGTTCTAGTAATATCGATTAATGGATTTTAGAAGCCAATACGTGTGGTTTGGGATTAGTGCAGACTTATTGAAACGGGTTAAGTACTCGTACTACGCCTCTCATATTAGAATTTCTCCTGGTTGATGAGAACTCGCGTTAAATTGCTTGAGGGTATCAGCAGATACTTTCGATAAGTATTAGATAGGCCTACACCGCACAAGAAAATGGCTTCAGAACCAAAGAGGGCGGCTATTTTTTCCTCATTAGATCCATATCTATAGGTTGGAAAGACAACGAAAATAGTTTATGTTAAAAAAATTAAAGGAATATAGGCCTATATCCAATAAACAAAACAAAAGGACATGACAAGTATGTTGCACTGATTTTGTAAGAATTGAAAACTCGTACTAGTCAATAGATGACGAATAATTGTGCCCTCAAATATTTTGAAATGTTTTTGGTGTGTTTTATTAATCATCTCACATACTCCATTCCAACCCAAGAATTGAGATGAAACCGGGGATGAAACGTATCGATGGGGTAAATATTTATGTGTGTAGTATTCCAGTACCATAGGAATAAGGCCTAATGTATAACAAAAAATAGCACTGTGATCTTAGCCGGATATTGGACATTGGATATGGCGATATCAAAATGTTGCATTCTCAAGAAACTGGGTGGCATTTGATGCCAATATTTTTTGAGTCATTTTGAGGTCCTCTAAGGTCACATCATTACATATTTTTTATATCCATGAAACTTGCTTGGTATATAGTCAACATTTGATGCCAGATATTTCTTGCCCTCCTTATTGCGGTCCTCCTGTTCCTCTACGGCGTTCCCCTCCTTTCTTTCTTTCTTTTCCTGTCATGAAACTTGGTTTGGTAAGTAAATATTTGATACCAAATATCTTGAAGGTCCTTGAAGTAAGCTTAGACACCACATGCTCCTAAGCAAAGAAAACACATCACAATTTATCCTACCCAAGCTATATTTTTGCATGGAAATTGATCTATGATATGTCTATGTCCACATAAAGACTACCGATATTTTGCCCAAATCATTTTGAAGATTGGACCCCCCACATTACTAATATTCCAAAGACACAACATCAAATTCCTGTCCATAGCCATTTAAAAAAATGGATCTATAACTAATTTTTATTTCCACATAACTTTATCAACAAACGATTATAGTCTAATCCACATGATACTTTACAGAAATTTGCCTACACCGGAACCGTTTTGGAAGATTGGACCTCATTCGGCTTCAATACTCAAAGAAACACATGCATTTTATATCCAAAGTCATGTACAAAACTTGATCCTAACTAATCTTTAATTTTCTCATTTTAAATGATCACAAGGATATAGTCTACTCCCATGAACTTTACAGAAATTTGCCCCAGCCGTTTGGAAGATTGGACCCCACGTCGTACTTCAATACTCAAAACACATTCCTAAATTCATATCCAATGCCATGTTAAAAAACTGGATCTATAAACTAACTTTTATTTTCTCATGAAAATTGAACAGGATATAGGTCTAATCCACAGAGACTTACAGAAATTTGCCCACCCCGTTTCGCAGATTGGACCCCACATCGTGCTCAATAATCAACGAAAACACATGCAAATTCAGGTCCGAAGGACATGTTTAAAAAAATGGATCCTATAAACTAAGTTTTAGTTCCACATGAAATTGATCTCAAAGGATCTAGTCTAATCACATGAGAACTTGAATAAATTTGCCCACGCCGTTGAAAGATTGGAACACTCACCATGCCTCAATACTCAAAGCAAAACCCAGGAAAATTTCTATCCAAAGCCATGTTAAAAAACGGGATCTATAAACTAACTTTTTTATCATGAAATTGATCACAAGGGGGAATATAGTCTAAACACATGAGACTCTACAGAAATTTGCCCAAGCCGTTTGGAAGATTGGACCCCACATCGTGCCATGCTCAAATAATCCAATGGAAAACACATGCAAAGTTATCTTTTTCCACAGCCATGTTAAAAAACTGGATTCCATAACTACTTTTATTTTCTCATGACAAGTGGTCACAAGAATATATTATATCCACATGAGGACTTTACAGAAATTGACCACGCCGTTTCGAAAGTTGAGACCCCCACATCATGTCCAATAATCCAAAGAAAAACATGCAAAGACACTATCCAAAGCCATGTTAAAAAAAGGATCTATTAACTACTTTCATTTTATCATGAAATTGATTCCAAGGATATTAGTCTAATCCACCTGAGACTTTAGAAATTTGCCCACGCCGGTTGGAAGATGGACCCTACATCGTGCTCAATAATCACAGAAAATACAAGGCACATTTCGATCCCAATGCCATGTTAAAAAACTGGATCCTAAAACTAAATGATTTTATGTTCTATGAAAATTGCATCACAGAATATATTCTAATCCACATGAGACTTACAGAAATGCCCCACGCCCGTTTCGAAGATTGGACCCACCTCGTGCTCAATAATCAAAAAACCACATTGCAAAATTAATATCCAAAGGAATGTTTAAAAAAATGGATCCTATAAATAATTTTTATGTCCACATGAAATGATCTCAAGGATTATAGTCTAATCCACATGAGACTTTACATAAATTTGCCCCACGCCCGTATGGAAAGATTGGACCCCTCACCATGCTATAATACTCAAATAAACACATGCACATTTCTATCCAAAGCCCATGTTAAAAAAAACTGGACTAAACAACGTTTTTTCTCCATGAAATTGGTCAAAAGAATATAGTCTAATCACATGAGGGAATTACAGAAATTTACCACAGGCCGTCGTTTCCGAAGAGTTACCACCATCGTGACCTCAATAATCGAACAAAACACATGCAAATACATATCCAAAAGCCAGGTTAAAAAACTGGATCCCTATACTAACTTTCATATTCTCATGACATTGATCAAAAGGAGATAGTCTACTTCCACATGAGACTTACATAAATTTACCCCACGCAGTTTGGAAAGATTGGACCCCCTACCCGTGCTCATACTCAAAGAAACACATGCAATTCTATCCAAAAGCCATGTAAAAAACTGGATCCTATAACTAACTGTTTATGTTCTCATGAAATGATCCCATAGGATAGAGTCTAATCCACATGAGACTATAAAGAAATTTGCCCACGCCGCTTGGAAGATTGGACCCCAAATCGTGCTCAATACTCAAAGAAAACACATCCAAATTCATGACAATGCCAGTTAAAAAATTGGATCATATAACTAAATTTATTTTCTCCTTGAAATTGATCCCAAGGATTATAGTCTAATCCACATGAGATTTACAGAATTGCCCACGCGTTTGGAAGATTGGACCCCTCATCCTGCTCAATACTCAAAGAAACACATGCAAAGCCATGTTAAAAAAAACTGGATCCTATACCTAACTTTATTTTCTCATGAAATGATCACAAGAATATAGTCTAATCCACATGAGACTTTACATAAATTTGCCCACGCCGTTTGGAAAGATGGACCCCTCACTGTGCTAAATACTCAAGACAACCATTGCCAAATTTCTATCAAAAGCCATGTTCAAAACGGATTCCTATAACTACTTTTTTTTTTCTAATTGATGAAGTGATCCAAGAAATCTAATCTAAAACCACATGCAGACCTCTAAGAAATTTGCCCACGCCCTTCGAAGATTGGACCCCTCATCCGTGCGCTATACTCAAAGGAAAACGCATGCAAATTTCTATCCAAAGCCATGTTAAAAAACGGATCCCATAACTAACTTTTATTTTTCATGAAATGATCCCAAGGATATTAGTTGCTATCCATGAAGAGACTTACAGAAATTTGCCCACGACGTTTCGAAGATAGGACCCACATCGTGTCAATACTCAAGGACAACACATCCAAATTCATATACAATGCCATTTAAAAATGGATCATAAACCTAAACTTGTGATTTCTCAGAAATTGATCCCAAGGAGATAGTCTAATCACATGAGAGTACAGAAATTGCCCACGCCGTTTGGAAAGATTGGACCCCTATCTGCTCAAACTACTCAAAGAAAAAAAACAATGAAAAAGCTCCCTGTTGTAAAAAAATGGACTCATTCACTAACTTTATTTCTCTGAAATTGATCCCAAGGATAGTCTAATCCACATGAGACTTTACATAAATTTGCCCACGCCCTGTTTGGCAGATTGGACCCCTCACCGTGCTCAATACTAAAGAAAACACATGCAAATTTTATCCAAAGCCATTGTTCAAAAACTGGATCCATAAACTACTTTTTTTTATCATGAAATTGATCACAAGAATATGTCTAAACCACAGTGAGCTCTACATGAAATTTGCCCAAGCCTTTCGAAGATTGGACCCCACATCGTGCTCAATAATCAAAGAAAACCCACTGCAAATTTATATCCAAAGCCATGTTAAAAAACTGGATCCTATATAACTAAAACTTTTATTTATCAGAAATTGGTCACAAGAATTATCGTCTAATCCACATGAGACTTTACAGAAATTTGCACACGCCGTTCGAGATTGGACCCCACATCGTGCTCAATAATCAAAGAGAAAAAACATGCAAATACATATCCAAGCCATGTAACAAACTGGAATCCTATAACTACCTTTCATTTCTTATGAAATTGATCCCAAGGATACAGTCTAATCACATAGGCTTTTATAGAAATTGCCCAAGCCGTTTGGAAGATTGGACCCCTACTGTGCCAATAATCAATAAAACACATGCACATTCTATCCAAAGCCATGTTAAAAAACGGATCCTATAACTAACTTGATTTTGAATGAAAAATTGATCACAAGGAATATGTCTATCCCATGGAGATTTATAGAAATTTGCCCACGCCGCTTCGAAGATTGGACCCCACATCGTGCTCAATAATCAAAGAAAACCCACATGACAATTCATATCCAAAGGGGAAGTTTAAAAAAAGGATCCTAGAAACTAATTTTTATTTCCACATGGAAATTGAGACCAAGGATATAGTCTAATCCACATGGGAATTACATACATTTGCCAACGCCGTTTGGAAGATTGGACCCCACCATGTCAATAATCAAGAAAAAAATGCAAATTTCTATCCAAAGCCATGTTAAAAAACTGGATCCGATAACTAACTTTTATTCTCATGAAATTGGTCACAAGATATACGTCTTATCCACATGAGACTTTACAGAAGTTTGCCCACGCCACTGGGAAGATTGGACCCCCAACATCGTGCTCATACTCAACAAAAAACACATCCCAATTCATATACAATGACCCCATGTTAAAAAAATTGGATCATATAACTAAATTTATTTTCTCATGAAATTGTTCCCAAGTATTATAGTAATCAACATGAGTTATAGGATCCATTTTTTACACACAGCATTAGGTACGAAATTGTATTCTTTTCTTTGATTATAATGAATGGGTTGTATGGCATCCGATGTGACTTCACCCACCGAGTTTCATGGGACATAAACAATCTATTAACAATTTGACCTGAGTGACCCCTGATGGCCTCGAAACAGACCTTCCAAGATTTATTTAGCATCAAATGTGGACTACACCCACTGAGTTTCATGGGAAGTTAAAAACAATATGTAATTATTTGACCTAGATGACCTCGAAATGAACTCCAAAATATTTGGCATCAAATGCCAACAAGCACTTGAGTGTTTCTGGACTGTAATGTTTTTAATGGCATTTGGAATGAATGTGTAGTATTCTATTATTAAAGCATGATACGGACCTCAAACTTCTAACGGCGTGGCAAATTTCTGCAGAGGCTCCCAGGATTAGAGTATGTCTTGATCCATTTCTGAGGGAAATAAAAATTAGTTATAGGATCCAATTTTTAAATATAGAGGGTATATGAATTTGTGTTGTTTTTTTGATTTTTAGCACGATTGTGGGGGCCAATCTTCCAAACGGACATGGGCACAGTTCTTGAAATATTCCAGCTACATTTTAAATTAAATCTGGGGAATTCAAATTTCATGAGAAAATAAAAATATGTTATAGGATCAAATTTTTACACACAGCATTAGGTAGAAATTGTATTTATTTTCTTTGATTATTAATGAATGGTTATATTGGGCATTCCGATGTGACTTCACCCCCGAGTTCATGGACATAAAACAATATCTAACAATTTGACCTTAGGATGACCCCTGATGCTTGAACAGACCTTCCAGAGCCCTTTAGCATCAAATGTTGCATACACCACTGAGTTTCATGGACATAAAACAATATGTAATTATTTGACCTTAGATGACTCGAAATGACCTCCAAAATATTTGGCATCAAATGCCAACTAAGCACTTGTTGTTTCTGATGCAATGGTTTTTTTTTAATGGCATTTGGAAATGAAATTTGATATGTCTTTCTATATACAAAGACATGATACGGGCTCGAACTTCTAACGGCAAGGCAAATTTCTGTAAGTCTCCCGAGGATTAGAGTATATATTTGGGATCCATTCATGAGGAACTAAAAATAGGTTATAGGCTCCAATTTTTAAATATAGCTTATGGATTTGAAATTTGGTGTGTTTTCTTTGAGATTGGGCCCCACATCGTGCCTAAAAATCAAAAACGCGACTATTGGGCAAATTTTCTTGAAAAGTTTCCTGGACATTCACTTTACATCTTTGGGAATCAATTTTCATGAGAAAATAAAAAAATAGGTATAGGATCCATTTTACAACAACAGCATTAGGTATGAAATTGTATTATTTCTTCGATTATAAATAATTGGTTCTATTTTGGCATACGATGTTGCTTCACCCACCCGAGTTTCATGGACATAAAACAAATTAACAATTTGACCTAGATGAACCCCTGATGGCATCGAAAAGATCGCGAAAAATATTGCATCAAATGGTGACTACCCCCACCGAGTTTCATGGACATTAAAACAATAGGTAATGATTTGACCTTAGATGACCTCGAAATGACCTCCAAAATATGTGGAATCAAATGCCAACTAAGCACTTGCTGGTTCTTGACTGCAATGTTTTAATGGCATTTGGACTGAATTTGTATGTATTTTTATATGATAAAAGCATGATTACAGGCCTCAAACTTCTAAAAAGCGGCGTGGGCAAATTTCTTGTAAAGTCTATCGAAGATTAGAGGATGTCTTTGGGATCCATTCATGAGAAATAAAAAAATCGTTGTAGGCATTCCAATTTTTAAAATAGCATGGATATAATTTGTGGTTTTCTTTGTATTAGGACAATGTTTGGGCCCAATCTTCCAAAACAGGATGGGCAAATTATTGAAAGGTTCCTGTACATTAACTTACATCTTTGAACAATTTCATGAGACAATAAAAATATGTTATAGGATCCATTTGTTTTTACACACAGATTAGGTACGAAATTGTATTTATTTTCTTTGATTATATGAATTGGTTAGAGTTTGGCATCCGATGTTGACTTCACCCACACCACCCACCCCCCCCAAGCAGTTTCAATGGTACATTAAAACAATATTTAACAATTGTAAACTTAGAGACCCACTGCATGCCTCGAACAGGACCTTCCAGATATTTAGCATCAAATGTTGGACTACACCCAATGAGTTCATGGGACATAAAAAACAATATGTAATTAATTTACCTTAAGACCTCGAAATGAATCCAAAATATTTGGCATCAAATGCCAAAAACTAAGCACTTGCGTTTCGTGACTGCAATGTTTTTAATGGGCATTTGGAAGGAATTGTATGTTATTTTCATATATTATAAAAGCATGAACGGGCCTCAAAACTTCTAAACGGGCAGGGGCAACATTTCTGTAAAAGTCTCCAGAGGATAGAGTATGTCTTTGTGATCCATTTCATGAGGAAATTAAAAAATTAGTTATGGATCCAATTTTTATCCCATGGTTGAAAAAGCAGAAGGGGGATTTATGCTATCAGTCAAAGGCGTCGGCGGGCGGCGCGTGTCGGGCGGAGTGCGGCGTCGGCGGGCGTCCAAAAACCAAGCTTGTAACGCGATAACATGAGACCCATAAGGGTTATGGTGATGTAAACGTGGTGGGTGGGATCGGACGCATGCCCTTTCATCTGATTCGATTATGGGCGTGGCATGCTTAATTAGGTGACTATAATTTGAATAAGTAATGAGTTAATTTGGGGTAGGAGTTTGGACAAACAATCTGGCTGAACGCGATACATGAGACCCATAAGGGATATGGTGATGTGACTTGGTGGGTGGGATCGTACTGCCATGCCTTATCTGATTAGATTATGGGCGTGGAATATGCTTAATAGGTACCTAAATGTGCATAATTAATGGAGTTAATTTGGGGTATTTTACCCAAAAAGCTTGTGAACAAACTATCTGAAGACCCATAAGTCCGATTTTTATGAAATTGATGGAGGGGTGGGAAAATCATGTACTCTCGCGTTGATTAGGGTAAGGTGGGTTGTCCGGGGTTTAAGGTGGGTTGTCCGGTTTTTAAGGGGGGGTTGTCAAGTTTTAAAGGGGTGTTGGGTTTTAAGGGGGATTTTGGGGTTTAAGGTGGTTGTTGGGTTTAAAGGGGGTTGTCGGTTTAAGGGGGGTTGTCGGGTTTAAGGGGGGTTGTCCCAGCTTTAAGGGTTGTTGGGTTTAAGAGGGAGTGTTGGGGTTTAAGGGGTGTCTGGGTTAAGGGGGTTGTTGTGGTTTAAGGTGGGTTGCACGAGTGTAAGGGGGTTGTCCATGTTTAAGGGGGGTTGTCTGGGTTTAAGGGGGTTGGCCAGCAAGGGGGTTGTTGGGGTTGTTTAAGGTGGTGGGTGTCGGGGTTAAGGGGGTTGTCCGGCGTTAAGGGGGTTGTTGTCTTAACTTAAGGGGATTGTTGGGGTTTTAAGGTGGGTTGTCCGGGTTTAAAGGGTTGTCCGGGTTTAGGGGGGGGTGTCTGGGATTAAGGGGGTGTTGTGGTTAAAGGTGGGTTGCACGGAGTTTAAGGGGGGGTTGTCCAGTTTAAGGGGGGGGTGGGGTTGTCCGGGTTTAAGGGGGGTTGTCCAGCTTAAGGGGGTGTGGGTTTTAAGGGGGAGTGGGATTGTTGGGGTTTAGGTGGGTTGTCTGGGGTTAAAGGGGTATTGTCGGGTTTAAGGGGGGTTGGTTTTGGTCTGGGGACTAAGGGGGATGGTTGGGGTTTAAGGGGGGGTTGTCCGGGTTTAAAGGGTTGTCCGGGTAAGGGTTTAAGGGGGGGTTGTATGGGCTTAAGGGGGGTTGATGGGTTTAAGGGTGGGTTGCACGAGTGCTTTTAAGGGGGTTGTCCAGTTTAGGGGGTTGTCTGGTTTAAGGGGGTTGTCCAGCCTTTAAGGGGGTTGTTGGGTGTAAGGTGGTTGTTGGGTTTTAAGGGGGGTGTCCGGGTTTAAGGTGGTTGTCTTAACTTAAGGGGAATTGTTGGGGTTACGGTGGGTTGGTCCGGGTTTAAAGGGGTTGTCCGGTGTAAGGGGGGGGGGGGTTGTCTGGGATTAAGGGGGCGTTGTGGGTTAAGGGGGTTGTTACGAGTTTAAGGGGGGTTGTCCAGGTGTAAGGGGGGTTGTCCAGCTTTAAGGGGGTTTGTTGGGTTGTTTAAGGGGGATGAGTGTTTAGTGTGGGGGTTAAGTGGGCAGTTGTCGGTTTTCAAGGTGGTTGTCGGGTTAAGGGGGGTTGTCTGGCTTAAGGGGATTTGTTGGGGGTTAGGTGGGTTTGTCCGGGTTTTTAAGGGGTTGTCAGGGTTTTAAGGGGGGGTTGTCTGGGCTTAAGGGGGGCTTGTTGGGTTTAAGGTGGGTTTGCACAAGTTTAAGGGGGGTTGTCCAGGTTTAAGGGGGGTTGGGTTTCAAGGGGATTTTTGGGGTTTCAAGGGGGGTTTTGTGGGTTTAAGGGGTTGTGGCACATAATACGCGTTACATGCCGCAGACGTGGCCACACATGCACGCGCATGCACGATGCGCGCTGTGCGTATGACATGCGCGACGTTTGTGCACCAGGGTTGGTCCGGGTTTAAAGGGTGGGTGGTCTGGGGCTTACTTAAGGGGGAGTGTGGGGTTTAAGGTGGGTGTCCGGGTTTAAAGGGTTGTCCGAGGTTTAAGGGGGGGGTTGTCGGGCTAAGAGGGGTTGTTGTGGTTTAAGGTGGGTTGCACAAGTTTAAGGGGTTGCCCAGGTTTAAAGGGGGGCTTGGTGGGTGTTTCAGGGGTATTTTTGGTTTATTTAGGGGGGTATTTGCCGCTGATTATTAGAGAATTTTTAAACCGCTCCCGCCAGGGGGATTAGCGGTGCGAGAACCGCGACGTGTATTTTAATATAGCATTGGATAGATTTGTGGGGTTCTTGTGAGTTGGCAGGAAAATTGAGGGGCTGTCGGGCCAAACAAATACTTATCCGAAACGGGCATCAGGTGGCAAATTTCTTGACAAGTTTCCTGATACATTTAATTTTAACCCAGGAATCAGACAGGTGGTTATTCCTTCGCGGCTTATAAATCCTTCATCCGAATCTTAGGGGTGGCTGGACTAGTGAGTGCTAAAGACTACACCATTACCCCTCTCTCGGAAGGGGACAGACTGGAGAACACGGGTGGTATCCAAATTAAAAAGCAAGTAGAGGTATGGGTCCTCCAAGGGGAGGTATGTGATGTGATGTGAGTTAAGAGAATCGGGCGTAGGTTATAGTTGGGAACTGAAGCTGGTGAAGTAACACACAGACGTTTAATGGACACTTTAAAACAATTATGGTAAAAATTGGGACCTAGATGACCCTGCTGGCCTCGAACAACTCTTCCAGATTTAGCATCAAATGTTGACTACAACCACTGAGTTTCATGGACATAAAACAATATGTAAGTTATTTGCATTAGATGAACTCGAAAGGACCTCAAAATTTGGAATTAATGCCCAACTAACACTGCAGTTTATTGACTGTGAAAACAGGTTTGAATATCCAATATTCCCAATGTCCAATATCCGGCTAACCTAAGATCACCGTGCTACAAAAATCCGGATGTGGAATTATTACATAAATGAGGATTTTCTTTATAAGACATCGATTTGAACTTAGCAAATTTCACACAGGATTATTATGCATGGACAAGCATTTTGTACATGGAAAAACATTTACGATGTGTTAGAAAGTTTCGCGATGCCATTCTCGGGAAAAATGAGGGCAAGTCTTTTATTAAGGTGAGTAGATCAGAGGTGATTCATATCTGTATAATATTTCTTTAATTTCTTTTTCCCCTTTTTTTCTTTATTTCTTTCTTTTTGTTTCTTATTTCTTTCCATTTTCTGGCATTATTTTTTTCTGTGCGTGGAAAGGGATAGATGGGGCCTAATCGATGTGGATTAGGAATGGACATGCTTTACAGGAAAACAAATGATGTTGTGATTATTAACTTTAACATTGTTTAATTTGTTTATAGTTAACTTAATGTGTACATGCACCGAATTCGTTCAATTGCGCCAATTACAATGATTATTCAGACAAATCTGACTGTCTATTATTGTATATCATTGAAAGAATAGATCAGCGGGTTGCTAATATATTATTATGCGTTCAGGACTGCCTCTCCAATCATTTTCTGGAACTATAAATGTTGTTGCCATGAAAGATTGCTAACAAGATGGATGGAATGGGAACAGTGGACCGATTTGTTCACTTCCCACACGCTACGAGTGTGCTACGTGTACTCATGACCACACGTAGTTTTAATCGTAAATCTGGCTTACTCGTAGGACACACGTAGCCTAAGTCCAGGTTTCACGAACGCGTAAAAATGTTAGTAGTAACTTACGTCGCAACTAGGGCTACGTCAGTCTTACGATTGCTTTCGCGAACGAACCCCTGATTATTAGCGTCTCAGCTCTTGATATTCTTCCAGGTTAGACGAGGTCTTTGTGGATCCCTCATGCTATAGGTATGTGTCCAGTTGAACATTTTTTTTTGTAATAGGAGAGCCCTGTCCATCCGCTGCACATGTCAAAACCATTGATGATTTTGGTCACGTGGGGCTGTTTTCACTTCTGATATCTTTGTTAGATGTTGTGACCCTTTGGTCGTGAGTAATTTGTTGACCACGCTTCGTTGACACCTCTTTCTTTGAATAATGTTATATTTGGAAAACACGCATTTGGATGTATTATAGTAGAGCGGGAGCAAGGACTTGGGTCAAACATCATCGTTCATGTCCCACTACATCTCAGCTTTGACACCTTTGGTAGTTAGTATGGACCCTCTATATCAATGCAAGGTAGTTATTGGTCTCAAATTGTGGGGTCACTTTTTCAATAGGGGCCAATTTAACTTTACACAGGGGTCAAACTTTTAAATTACTTCAATCATGTTCAAATGTATGCCATATCGTCCGTCTAGTCATAAGGATTCCAAAAATGTATAGTTTGTACCACTTATGACCATTGGTTTTAGAGTTATTGGGTAAAAATGGCTAAAGGTGCAAAAAAGGTCAATTTCCATTTGTACAGGGGGTCAAAATCAGAAGTTGCTTCAATTTTGGTAAAAAATGAAACAAATTGTTCATCAAGCTTAATGTGTCAAAATAAGGAATAGTTTGCAGCATCTGCAATGCATAGTTATCTTGTTTTGTGACAAAATAGGTCATAGGTACTATAATCCAATTGGCATTGACCTTCTTTGACCTTTATCTCGGTAAGTAAACATTTAACATAATCAAAACTATACTTTTTGGGAGTCCTCATTCCTCAGGCAATAATTTGCAAGCATTTAAAATATAATCAGAGTGACTTTCAATGTTGATCCCTGTACAAATTGAATTTGACCTTTTTTTTATCGTTTTAGTCATTTTTACACTATAACTCCAAAACCAATAGTCATAAGTGGTAGAAACTATACATTTTTGGAATGCTTATGACTAGACGGACAATATGAAAGATGTTTCAACATGTTTGGAGTAATTTAAAAATTTGACCCCTTAAATTCGCCCCTATTGAAAAGTGACACCACAATTTGAGACCACTAACTACCTTGCATTAATGTGGAGGGTCCATACTAACTGCTAAAGGTGTCAAAACTTAGATGTAGTCGGACATGAACGAACTCCCTAAATAAGGACCCTATGATATTCTGCTCCTGCTCTATAGGTTACACACTAACTTGGTGGCCGTAGGGCTAAACATCTGGGATGCACTATCTTGCATGAAAAATGTCTGAAAAATATCTGAAAATGCACTAGGTATATTACGAAAGTGTTGTCATTTCATGGTTACTATAGTTCATTGGTATGTGTGTTCAAATTAAATGACATTTAGACAGCCAATATGGGGCAATTTACTCCGCGCTCATTCATTTCACATCGATTTACCCACTATCAGCCGTATCAACAACATTGTATTTAGTGACGGTCTTTCCGGTTTACTTTATGCTTAGTGCTTCACAACTAAATGAAATTCTTTTGTGTTGAAAATTTCGTCATTTGGTGAATTTAGTTTGTATTTTTGGAGTGATATTGATATATTTCCTCTGTGAAACTTTAAATTGTAAAAACAAATGCCCAAAGATGCCATTTTTTCCATAGACTACTGTGTATGAGTTACTGGCGTTTCACATATACGTTTAGAATTTTTTTACACTCAGCTACTTTGACCTTTCTTGCTTGAAATTCAAGTACATTCATTAAATAATAAATATAGCTATAAAAAGATTTCTTGCAAAAGATATTATTTGAAATCGACAAAACAATACAGTAAAATATGAGCGAAGAAGTAGCGTGGCTGAGCGGTCTAATGCGCTGGTTTTAGGCATCAGTCATTTCGATGGCGTGGGCTCGAATCCCACCGCTGCCATTTAATTTTAGTAGGTAATCTTCAAGTAGGAGACTTCGTAGAGAAAATTCAGTTCACACACAGTATAAATATCTGCTCATCATTTAATGCATGAGTTTTGCCATAAGTAAAGTTAATTTTGCCATCTTCATTGATTCCAGTTCAGAGTTATAATTTAATAATTCCACACAAATGATTAAGATTACAGCTCCCTTGATGAAGTGATCTGCTCTCAATGAAATTTAAAATCAATCTGACTTTCAAAATCGCGGACATAATTATACTTCAATCCTCCAATCAGATTGCACGCTCCATTTAAATTTAAAGCAAGCATGTCCGTGAATGGGCAATGGTTGCTTAGACTAAAACATACAAGAGATCGCCAAGTGATGGCGCTATACCGTCTTGCTGTACGCAATCCGACCGGGCCGGTGTAAAAGGCTCCATAATTATAACAACGGAATAAAGCGTGAAACTAATGTTGCGTGAAGAGCCAACTGAATCGAATGCCCTATTCTTCACCGTTGTAGGCGGACTGTAAGTCAGGCGGACTATATCTCCTGCCATACCGGTATATCTACAGGCTGATTCAAAAAGAAGTTTACTCAGTTTTGTCGTGGTTTAGTAAAATATCCAAAAGGAAGTCTCTGTTAAGTAATATATCATCGCAAAGAACAATTTCTGAAGGTTTGAATTAAAAAAGATTTTTTGAAAATTAATTTCCACACGCCAAAGTTATAGGTCTACTCATTTGAATAAAATCACCCATTTTCCTGACTGTACACTTCTGGGTAACTTGCATCAGTTTCTATTCACGCCAAATCGATAAAGCGTGAACAAGACAGATCCATTGGTTTTCAACCTTTATTGTCAAAATGAAATGAACCATAAATCAAACGATAATTGAGTAAATTTTTCTATTCATCAAGCAGTGTATTATTACTATTTTTCATCGCAAACTATTTCTGCAATTATATTTCTTCAAGAACTGCAAAACATGCAATAAAGTGTTTCTTCTAAGATAAGTCCACCACGAGGAAATAGTGCTAGCGACTCGCGAGATTGAAAATTCGATATAATTTATAATTGTCAGCATTTCAATATTGCTCTTGATTGATTCGGAGTATGAGTATAAAAGTAAAACTTTCCTTTTTACGATGAAAGTTGCAAACTAATGCAATGGAGGCTTTCTTGTTCACGCTTTATTGATTTGGTGTAAACAGAAAGTGATGCAAGTTACCCAGATGCGTACAGTCAGAAAAATGCGTGATTTTATTCAAATTAGTATAATTCGGGTTTTTTAAATTTAGACATTACGAAATTGCTCTTTCTAATGACAGGTTAGTTTACAAGGAATTCCTTACAGAATTTGTACTAAACTACAATAAAAAATGAGTAAACTTCTTTTTGAATCAGTCTGTATATTAAAAGGGGTTTCTCATGTTAGTTCTGAGGAAATAACATATCACGACAGGCACCATCCTCGAAAAATCTCCAGAGGGTGTATTGAATCAATCCCACAATGCACCAGTTTTGGGAAATTTCACCTCAACAGGGTCATGAGATCCAACAATAATGCTATTCTTAACACATAAAAAACCCAGACTTTTTTGTTCATTTTAGCCCACAAAGCATTAGTACTTAGGGAATTTTAGTATGATCATAAAATGTCTTGTGGTTCTTAAACTCTGCAAACACTTTTTATCCCTAAGTACTGATATGTGTTTAGTACAGTGCAGTATAGGCACGTTGCAATGCGTTGTGGGATTAGTTCAAAACACCCTCTGGAAAATCTCTGAGTCATCTATAAGGACTATAGATAGTCCAAACTATACCTTATTTTAATAATGTATTACATTACAAACAATATATGACCTTAATTACCACTGTAATTGAAGGATTTTCTTTTAGATTTGACCCCTGTATAAGCTAAATTTTACCTTGACCTATAATAACGGTTGTCAGCTTATCAATCCAAAACTACAAGACGGATAAAGCACAAACTATACATTTTTGGAGTCCTCGTGACCATGCCATGATATGTGTTTCAACGAAATTGGGACCATTTTTTGTTTTGTTTCAACTGTACGGTATTTCGTGGACCCTTCCCATCTCGATTAAGTTATCACTTCTGAATGGCTATTTTTGTGGTCATCATTGTGTCAGGAGCCCCTGTTAGTAGTGCCTCTTTCCCCTAGGTGATAACCTACTCTGGCTAGTCCGGCTCACTATTAGGGATCTACATGGGTTGACAAAATAACTATGGCTGTCAGTCTGTCGGGGTGAAACACACTCAGCTTCGACTTCATGTGGTCTGAACCCCCCTTAATTTTGACCTACTAGACTTTTGTTGGAAGCCAAGTCTTCACCCCCATACCCGGACCCCATATTGGTGCAGATGGCTTCCAAAACAGTCATTATATAATCAATCTTCTCAATTCATTGTTATTAACATATTTTTTTTTTGTTTTTATACTAATTATTCACATTTGATTTTTTTTCATAATTATATAATTACATTTATTATTTTTATCATAATGCTAATTATAATACTAATTATTATTATTATTATGGTTATTATTTTTATTATTAATTTTTTATGTAGATAACGTCCAAAATTGTCATTTTATAATCCTATCAAATCATTTATATTCTTTTAACATATTAGTATTAATATTACTGTTTTGGTGTAGATGGCTTCCAAAACAGTCATTATATAATCCTATCAATTCATTTTTATTATTTACCATTATTTATTATAATTACTATTATTAAAATTCCATTTTCTTAATTATAATTATTAGTTTATTATTATAATAATTAATAATAATCATTATTAAATTGTTATGGTTGTTTTATTATATAATTATTATTATTTTCATTATTATAATACTATATTAAATTATTATGGTTATTATTTTTATTATTTTGGTGTAGATGGCTTCCAAAACAGTCATTATATAATCCTATCCAAAACAGTCACTATATAATATTTTAACACATTACTATTATTAATAATATTTATTATTATTTATTATTATTTAAGTGTAGATGGCTTCCAAGACAGTCATTATATAATCCTATCAGGTCATTTTTATTATTTAACATTATTATTATAGTTTTTGTTATATTTTGGTGTAGTTGACTTCCAAAACAGTCATTATATAATCCTATCCATTCATTTTATTTAACATTATTATTATAATTCTTATTATATTTTGGTGTAGTTGGCTTCCAAAACAGTCATTATATAATCCTATCCATTTATTTTTATTATTTAGCATATTTTTTATTATGATAAAAATCTATATACCGGTGGTCTGTCTGTGTGTCTGTCTGACCGCGTCTATTTTCTCGGAGACCGAGGGTCGCACGTTCTTATAAAATTGGATCCAACTGAGTCCAATGCACAAATTTATTGGTCGAGTCATGAGTTGAAAAATATCGGGCGAAGCGATGCTGAGCCCGATATTTTTCAACTCATGACGAGACCAATAAATTTTGCATTGGACGAAGAATGGATCCAATTTTATGATTATTATGTTTTCAGAATCTTTATGAGAGACAAAGGCAGCCTTAAACACATACCGTACCGTACCAAATAACTCACTGCAGTGCAGAGTCTCCCCATGCTTGCCATCCATGATGCCATGAATCATGGCAAGTCATGGCCATGAGATGCGATGTGATCATGATGTATGTGCATGGTACTAACACATGAAAATGTCGTTAACTGTGATTTCAAAATACACAACTTATCGACAAATTCCTAGTTCAGCAACCACGCTAAGTGCAGTCATAGTGCCGCTGTATAGACTGCCGAGACTGGCCAGCAGAGTGCTGTGATACCATCAAAAATTGATCTGCCTCGCTTGAAACTTGTTCAAAAGTTCGTCTTTTATAATAATCCCCAGGTTCAGAACCACGTCATTTATATACTGTCCGGTCTGTTGTCTTGAAAACCCGTTCTAACGATCCACTTTGGATCATGTTTCAACGACGTAATCATTCACTCGTTCCCCATGCGATCAACAAAATGGCGTCGTTGGCGATTGTGAGATTTTGACCATCACTTCCCTGGCAGAGATCCTGGTCGATATAAATAGTCTCAATACGAACTTGTGGAACACATACGATCGGTAATAAAAAAAAACGTACGTAATACAGCAGTTTATCGGGAAATGGGGATTGATGCAATAAAAAAGGACCCGGATTTGGATCCGACTTTATTAAAGTCGGGTCGGAGGGAGACTTAAATTGGATCCAATATGTGAAATTCTTGGATTTACTGGTTGTGTACACATGAATGGACGGTAGATTCTGAAAATACTAATCCTGAACTTGGTGGGTGGGTGCCCCTTGACCGTCCGAAGACCGGAGTTTGTATTGGGAGTGGATCAAAAGTCATCAGGGTAATTCACGGGTTAATATTATTTTATTACTTTCCAAAATAATTTGATTTTAGAGTGTATCGTTTGCATATTTGAGTAGAGGTATTAGAGTCACGATTTCAGTGTTTTTGTAAGTTCAATTTTCGGGTCACAATTTTCGTATTTTTTTTTACTCGAAAATTCCAAACTTGACATACCGTTTATATTTGCCAAAAACATTTGCTTTGTTGTGATTATTAAAAATGTGAAATTTTTTTTGGGTACATGCTTGGGGTTGTTAGTGTGAGTAGGATGTTGGGGTCTACATGTTTGGGGAAGGAGAAAGGGCGGGTGTTGCCGTGTTGAAGTCGCCAACGTTAATTACAATTTACGATATTGACAAGACTATCAGGTTGGTTGAATATTTTTACTGCGTCGGGTAAATTATGTGTGCTGTAGAATTGTTTGGAAGTATTAGTTTTAATTAACAAACGGTCGTTAAAATGTATCATAATTATAAAACTTCCTTTGTTTTAAATATTTTATGCATATTTTGAGCAGCAGGGATCGTGAGGAGTTCCTTTGCAGTTAGACTTCACGCATGTGCGCGTAATATTATTACAGCACAGCACGTAATTACAGCACTCTGTACGCACAATCACTGAAACTCGAAAATTGATCATTTCACAAATTAAAAGTTTTCCAAACTCGAAATGTCATGATTTGAAATTTCGAGTCAATTCCAAATTCAAGTCACAGACCAAAAACTTGCAAAGCATTATTGTGAAATTACAAGTTTCAAACTCAAAATTTGATAATTTTGAGATTTTGAGTCGAGACTCAAATTTCAGTTTCAGGAATGATTAAGCTGTAAAAAGTACATGTGCTTAATGTGAGGGCAAGCCTGGTGTGATATGGGTTTGTTGGTGAGATGTAACAGATTATTGTACTTCCTTGCTATAATTATGCACATTTTTTTTGCATTGAAGTTAAGGTGGAAAACTCCATTTAGAAGGCTAAAATAATTTCGTTTTTTTTTGTAATTATAAACTAGGAGAAAGAACTAAATTTTCCACTTTCATTTGCCTTTTCGTTTGAAAAAAATTCCGAGGTAGGGTTCAAAAGTTACAAAAGATCAAAGTTGGTAATCGGAAGCAATTAGAGTCATTTGATTGCAATCGCCACTTGAAAAACAATAAAATACATACGAATTGATTAGTTATTTATTGTTTTTCACAAGGCGATATTAATAAATTGCCATTAAAATGGTACTCTAACATTTATAGCAGTTTTTGAAGATTAAGTGTCAATTATTGCTAAAATTAAGTAAGTTTATGATCCTTAAACCTGCAAAACGCTTTTGTGCGACATAAGTGACATTCTTGGGGACAATAAGTATAAACTATATTGTGGTAATTTGAATATGTAATATTGCTTTTGGACATACCAAATTCTTGAACCAAATCAATTACAAATCATTAAAATCTGTTATATTATATAACATTCAGATCACTTGTGCACAAGGCTCATTTATTTGTGTTTGAAAGGTATTTCTGACCTTTGACGTCCACGAGACATCATAACAATACTGAATTTGGCCTCAATTATTTAGTTAAAAAGATCTAGATGCAAATGGTGTTTTCCACCTTAAACGCAAAATGCGCGCATGAATGTTCAACCGATATAATGTAATAATAATTATTACTAGGTGATTACCCGGGTTTTGCGGTTCCATTGACCTTGAATGACCCCTGATGACCTTGTCATGACCTTAAGATTTTTGGCATCAACAATCAACCCACCCTCCAAGTTTCATTTCCATACACCAATGTTTACCCCATTTAACATTCTTTGACCTTGAATGACCTTGTCATGACCTTTGATCCACTAACCAATACAAGCTCGGTCTTCAGACGGTCAATGGGCATCCACCCAGCAAGTTTCAGGAACGTGCGACCCTCGGTCTCCGAAAAGATAGACGCGGCCAGACAGACAGACACAGACTACCGGTATTAATATATAGATTTTTTATTACATGTATAATAAAGAAATATGTTAAATAATAAAAATGAATGGATAGGATTATATAATGACTGTTTTGGAAGCCACGGTCGCGAGTGTCACAAGATAAGAATGGCTGTGTCACGAGTGTCAAATTTTACCCATGTAGACTCCTACTATTTGATTCACGAAATCCGTTTTATTTTTCTACATTCTTACAATTTTGTCTTGTATTTAGTAAGGTCTATAATTCAAAATGCACAAGCATATAAAGAAACAACGAAAAGATTTGTAAATTAACATTGATTTTGAAATCAAAATCTCTCTTTTGTTGATAAAGAGAACGTATGTCACAGTTTCAGCCAAACTTCAATAGCGTCATTTCCAGTGGGATCAACGAACCTCTGACGAGCCATTTTCTTCGCAGTTTGAGAAGTCTGGTATCGGAAGTCAGGCTTTGGTGATAGTATGACGTCTTTTATTAACGTGGCAATGTCGTTCACAGTCTGGAATTCATTCCCAAGCACAACATCAGCATCAGCGGTCAACATTCTTTGTACAATTTCCTTGTCTTCCCCTTTGATGTTTGCCACAGACACATATCCTTCATAGAGTTTGCTAGCATCATCGCAGTGTTGAATAAGAGGAGTTGATACAAAGCCCGGTTGTACAATAGAGACCCTTGAACAAATAGCAAAACCAATATTTGTAAATTTTAGCACAAAATGTAAAGCCTTATCTTAAAGGGCTTAGAATAGCTCCCGAATACTACCCAAGTACCCATTCACTGTGCGTCGATTTATAATGTCGAAAAAAATTGGTAACCCGTCATGGACTGATTGCGTACACTTCATCTAGAAAAAAGATACGACCATAATTATGTTGACTTTTTTGTGCAATGTTAATTTTTTCATGTGTTCCGCACACCCCGCTGTGATCTCCGAAAGATTAACCAATGTTTGATCTTTTTGTGCATTGTTCACCTGTTTATGTTTCGCGACCCCTAAAAGATCCTGGGGAGGACCCTGTGGGATAATGGTACATGGTTAGTAGAGCTTGTGCCCTCATACAATAAACCTAGGTTGTCCTACTATAGCTCATCTAGGGAAAAAATGTGGTCAAATGTGTTGTACAGTTTGGACACAGACTTCACATGTCCATCCACACATACATAAATCTATCATCCGTCCCGACATCGCCATTTCAAAAGATGGATTTGCTGCATCCGTCAAAAATAAACAATCTCTGTAATTCAGTTTCTTGAGAACACGGCAACCACCCAACGTCTTTTCCAAATTAACATTTTATTGACTTCAACCATTAGTTAATGCCCAAAGACAGTGCACTTTCTTTTACAACATTTCCTTGGATTTGGAGTGTTTATTTTGGTTACAATTTTATTCCTTCTGGCATGATTTTAACAGATACCATGTTTAATATTCAAGCTCCCTTTCATTGAAAGGTGCACTAAGATTGTGTCTTTGTTTATTTTTATGAAAAGAAAATATTTATCATTTAACTTATTAATATTGACTTTATAGCTTGTGTCGAGAAAATAGACACCTTTGTGTACTTTAATCTGTGTTTTGTTTCTTTTGGTGACGTGATATTTATATCATGTTATAAAGAAAATTTGATTTGTTTGCAATCGCGAGATAATATCATAAGACAGGGTATGTGCCACTTTTCACAGAATGGGATAACTTCAAACAATCGAATCATGCAGGTTGATAGGACACGTTATTGATTTGAAGATTGAAAAATCGCTCGCGTTTGATTTTAGTTTCGGTGTGGGGATACTCTAACAATATCGATTTTCCACCATGTTATTATCCACGGACGCTACGAACCACTTCGGCCTCAAGTATCTGGTATGTCAATAATGCTAACTTGTTTGATAGCTTATTGTCTCCTCACAATGTTATCTTGTGAATGGGCGGTTTGTCATCCCGGATTATCCAGATGACTTTTCGAACACTACAATATAGATCTCAATACCCAAGGTGTGAACGCATCAAACCATCGTCCCGTGCTAGGGCCGCTGACATTTGAATGTGCACGTAATTAACATTGGGTGCGTTGTATACACCTAATGTCAATTCGATACAAACAATCCGCCAAATATCAGTTTTGATGTTGGGTGCTATTGGTGGGGTTAAATTTTGTCCCGACCTTGCCACACAACGAATGAAATTACACACAGTCTCTTGATTTAAATAAACCGCCCTAAATATGAATACATCTTTTCACCTGAGCTTGCATTGCATGTATGAGAAACAAGATCTCTTGCGGCACAATGATCCGGTACAGCATTAATGACCCCCTGGCCACCTCTAACACATTAATTGTTATCACTACCGATTAGTATTGCAAAGTGCACCCACAGTATGTGGAGAAGCGGAGACGCAATTGTCTTTCTATTGTTGGTACTCTAGGTTTCTTGTGGTCGTCAAACCATGCGAGACGGTGAATTTCTAAAATTACGTACGTTTTGCCTCTCTATCTATATAGAACCTCTTTGTCAATACCCGTCTCGGTCCGCAGCATTTCGATCTAGCGGCTGAGGATCTTACACGTCTGGAAGATAGTCTGCGTGAACTAACTGGGAAAGATGGGTAGCAGCTTTGATACGGTTATGTTTTCAGCATAGACGTAGTACCGGTACTTTGTTGTGCGCGGCCTATCTACCATAACCGGTTGACTCCAGCTGCTGTGGCTCCGTAACGATACCGTTTTTTTGTGTTTTGAGTGGCAGGTACAACCAAAGAGGTTCTATATAGATTGAGAGGCAAACGTTACGTAACGTTTAGAATTCACCGTCTCGCATTTTGTGCCGACCACAAAGAAAACCTAGAGTACCAACAATAGAAAGCAATGCCTGCCTCCGCTTCTTCCATATGCTGTGGGTGCCGCTTTGCATATACACTATCGGTAGTGATACAAATTATGTATGTGTTAGCGAGAAAATGTACGCCTGAGCGGAAATAATAATAATAGAAAAAGCATGTTTAAAACCAGGTAAGCAGCCATAATTACATGCTTTATCTTGCAAACATATTTTTATATAGTTTAAATACAAAATACAAACCATGGACTCTGGTAGAGATGGCTGAAGAATTTGGTTACTATGGCAGCATCGCACAAGATGTCCAAGGATGCAGCCATCCATCTTGTACGCTGACTAATGCGAAGATTCACTGTGTTTTTCTATTACCTTGATTTATTACCATATTTATTGAATTATCGTACCAGACATAATTGTAGACGAGAATTGATTTATGGTTGTCGTAATCTTAAAATAATAGTGATGTTTATTTCAAAGTGATATGATTTCTGTATTCAGAAAATGTACAAAGGACTGATCGCCAAAAAGAATTGGTTGAGGACAAATCTCCCCCCTGATGCCAGCATTCAGGCCGATAAATTCTGTTTCAAACGATATCAGATGTTATCTACAGACATTAATAAGTCTGAAATGGACTTGTGTTGGAATCTAGGATGCCAGTCAGGATTTTCCGAGCCTGAAATAAATAATTCCACAGATTTATTCCATAAAAGTTAATCGCATAATCTCTAAAGGATTCTAATGCGATTGTGGGTGGTCGAGTTGCTTTAATTGGTATGGAACTGCCGTGTTTACATGCTTCAGCTGTTTTGATCAGCTTTTTCCCGACTCATGCGTGAGCATGCGCGTAAGTGTGCGTCGATCGGATAAAAA